>OOFC01047319.1:0-22557 GCA_900323345.1 Pseudochromis fuscus
GATTCCGGTCGTTCCTTTCAAAATAAAATATCTTTCAGACTCTAATAATCAATGCAACGGAAGTTATATTTTTATTTATTCTTTCTGTGCAGCCCAGTAACAACTGCCCCACGGACCGGTACCGGTCTCCAGCCTGGTGGTTGGGGACCACTGATTCAGACCAACTGTTGCAGGACTCCTCGTTCTCAATATTGTGAATATGATTAAATGTTTGGACTCATTGTTCTGCTGCAGAATGAGCAGATGCCTCCATATAAAGTGCCTAAAGGTTTTGCACAGTATTGAGTGTTTTAAAGGCAACTTCCACATCCTGGAACATGTTGGTCGGTTTTGATTCCCATCAGTCATACCAGCTTTTTATAATGTCCAGGAAATATCCTGGGTAGCTAGACGGCTACCCAGAGAGCACAAACCTCCACCAGGGTATAATCCTTGTCTGGAAAAAACAACACTTGTAACTAATCAGCAGCATTTTACAGCTGTAGCTAATGTATTTGAAAGTTTTAATCACTTAATATTAAGTTGGGTCCCATTGAGTGGGTCACAAGATAGATTGTAGACAGTTTTTGTACTCAGAGGTTCCTCTTTGGCCTTTGAAAGGTTGAAACACAGGTAAAAAACACTGGCAAAATGATTTTGTCACATGAAAACCAGTGTGTATTTTCACTGCTCACATGTCTCTGTGTAACTTCCAGATTCCAGTTCTCATCAACTTAAGTCAGGATGCAGACGTGAACCTGCCAGTAAAACCTCTCATCTTTGCTTTGGCCATGGGAGCCTGTCTCGGTGGTAAGTCTCTTAAAATATAAATACAGAATTTGATACTGTTTAGTTTTAGGCAATAAAAAACAGCCTCCCAGGCTTCCTTACAGACACCGGGGACTTTATATTTATCCCTGTTTGAAGGCTCTTTATCGATGGTCTGTGCCAGAGGGAGACGTCCTCTGCTCCAGGTGACAGCCACACTTTGTACAGCTGTGTCGCTCCCCGGAGACGTCGGGCCTGAGCTTTGTGTGGGAGCAGCCTGGAGGCCTCAAAGTGTGGCTTCATTCAGGCAGCAGCCCCTCAGCGGAGCGCTGCTCTGTTTGGGTGGGAAGGACACAAACAGAGAAAGAGAGAGAGCTGTCATAGCGTTTCAGTTTAATCAACTGCGCTGTGACAGGGCGGCATCGATCGGCGGCATGATGTCGCCACCGCCCAGCTCCATCCCCTCACTGACACCTTTCTGAGATGCGAGCAGAATCGAATGGCGAGATGGATACGCATGCTGACTGTCAAAATGTTGCCTATATTACATTTCAAAACAGCAAAACTTTGGATTAGATTAAGACTGAGAATACTAAGAGCACAGTGAAGGATGAAGCTTATTCAATTCAGTTCAACGTAATTTTATTTCTGCGGCGCCAAATTCCAACAAAGTCATCTCAGGCCACTTTACATAGTGAAGTCAAAGCCATCCAACATTATTGATACTATGAAGAAAATAACAAATATTCTTCTTAAGCAGCACTTAGTGACAGCAGCAATGAATGACCTCCACCAGCACTGGGCGACTGTCTGCCTCAATCAGTGGTGGTGAGGAGAGAGATGAGCATTAAGAGATAAACAGTGAGCAGGTTGGTGGGTGGGTAGTGACCAGAAACATGTGGCCAGAAATACTCGAAGAAATGTTCAGATAGAGGGAGGAAAAAAGCACAATCTTCAGAGGAAAGATGATACAAAGTGAAAAACTACAAAAAATTGCAAAAGAAAGGAGTAGAAGTGCATCATGGGAGATCCCACAGCAGCTTAGTGCTCATAGACTGTCTGTAAAAGATGGTCATAGCCACAAAAGTGAAGCCAATGCAGAAGTGTAAATAAAGCACAATACCACTGATCACCACTAGATGCTGGCTCCACATATCCAAATATGGTCACTTCTGTCTCCTTACAAAACAACATGGTGATGTTCAAATGTCCTGGCTTCAAAATGGGACTCCACAAACCAGCATCATGTTAACTTTGTCCAATGGGTGACATCACGGTGGCTAAGTCCATCTCTTACATTGAGTGTATGAGAGTACTATAGCTGCAGGACTAAGGGATACCTCAAGCTGAACAACTGGTTCAACAAACCAGGAACCTGATTCCTAAAGACTCGTTTTATTTTTTTATTTTACAGGTAAGCCTTCACTCTGACAGAAAAATGCTCTGTTGGAAAAATATTCTTCTATGAGCCCAATATTTTGAAGTCCTATGTATTTGTACTCGTGATTAGTGTTGTAGTCAAGACTGTACCAACCGAGACCAAGACATTATCGAGACTAGAGAGTACTGAGACCAAGACAAGACCAAGACATTTGCAGGTCGAGACCGAGACGAGACCAAGACATGGAGGCATGTCACTCCGGGTGTCACAAAGACCACATGACACCGGGAACGCAGTTCTCACTTATCACAGTAGTACCGACCTGGTCTTGACCAGTCTTGATCAATAAGTCCATTCTGTCTGAGACCGAGACAAGACTCAGTAAAAATACCTTTGATTCCGAGACAAGACCGAGACCCTTAAAAAAATGGTCTCAAGACCGGTCTCAAGTACTGCAACACTACTCATGATAATAATAACAAAGCTCTTTTCCCTGATGTTGTTTTCCCGCCTTTTCCAGGAAACGGGACACTGATAGGAGCATCGGCCAACGTTGTATGTGCAGGAATCGCCGAGCAGCATGGATATGGCTTCTCCTTCGTGGAGTTTTTCAAGTAAGCCATTTATCCTCTGACAGCATGACTTCGAACACTTCAAGCAGCCCAATGCCAGAAAAAAAGGTCATAAACACCACGTCTGAAAAGTTGCCTTATTTTTAGTCCGTCTCCTGGGGTAATGTCAGACTTGTGCATTACTGGGAATCCTGTGGCTATTCCGCCTGAAGGGGTGCTTACACATTAATGTCTGTCATATGTCGGGATAGGAAATGCCAACGGTCCGTATGATTCGCCTCAGAACATGAAAAGAAAAGCCAAAAGTGTCACAGCAAGTTCACAACCGGGTCCTGTTTATGAAAATGTTGATCATGTTTATGTTATGAAGTCTGGGCAGAGATTGTGGTCGCTGTCCTCTGCACTGACCCTGTGAAGGAAGAGAAAAATGTTTATTGCAGCGACTGTCGAGAAACTCAAACTGCAGCAGTATTCACTCATGTCCGCTGAGCCACTAAAAGCATCATTAGTCCAACATGTGTGTGGTTGATTGAATTGATGCTGAGTGAAACCCTCCTGGAGAGCTTGATTTGAGAACTCTCTGCTGGCTACATAAAAAGGAAAAAAGTCAAGTGAATGGTGAAAAACGTCATTATATCTCAAGCCGGATGGTAAGTAGGCTGCCTCCCAAAGTGCCACCTGCCCACTGATAATTTCCTCTCCAGCCAGACATACTTTGCAATTTGTTTGTTGGAGAAGCGGAAGTGGTCAGTGGAGTTGAAAGAAGTATGAATATGAGTCTGATTGTACGTAATGTGTAATCTCTAGGAAATGGCATATCATTGGTTTATGTGACTATTAAATGTACTGTATGTTACAGTGAAAAGAGGCTGTTTCTTTGGGGACTTTGCGATGTAACAGTTTATATCTGAATCAGAGGCTTGGGTGTCTGCAGGTGGGATTTACAGAAAAGTGACGGGGGGTTGATCACTGCAGCCATTTTTGATCTTGATGACTTGTCTGCAATTATGGGGTTTTTTTGTGAGCTCAACCACTTTTTGATGGATTGTCTGTGCAGATATTTGTGGGGCTCAGACAATAAACTGGACTGACTCTGGAGACTCCCGGACTTGTTCTCAAACCAGGACTTTGGCTTTTGAATGTTGGCATTTTTTGAGGCCATGTTATGAAGAGAAGAGTGAAGAGGAGGGTCCGAGCCTTGAACCCGACGACACTACAAAATGTCTATGAGAGTCAAGTTCACTGGTCAATGAGCCTCCAAACCTCCTATAATCTATTGGAGACCGGACCTGTCAATCAAACCTACTGCAGCCCTAAATCTTCCTCTTTTTTGAAGCCTAATATGGACTTAATGATGAAATGATTTTCAGATGGGCCACCAGGACGCTAACAGGAAGAGCTAGCTTAAGCTAATGACAGAATGACTTGTGGAAAAAAATAGTGACTGAATATTTCATGATTGAAAATGAGGATTTTTGAATTGAAGTCAGTTGGAGCCAGAGTTTTTTGGAGCCAGCATCTAGTGGCCATTGACAGTATTGCTATTTTTTGTACTTCTGCATTGGCTTCACTTTTGTGAACCAGTTGTTGCGTCCACTTCTTTATACAGTCTATGATGATGATTGACTCGCTTTTGGAGTCAGCCTCAAGTGGCCGTTTGAAGAACTACACTTTCTTGTGCTTTGGCTTTTGCTTCATTGTTCACCCGCTGAGGTTATTGCTTAACAATTACCTCTTCAGTCGTTGTGTCTTGTCACCTTTTCAATTTGTTTTAAAGTGTCACAAAAAAAAAACCCTGTTGAATAATTAGTAGAGATCGTCTGTCAGTGTCTTGACAGTTTCATTACTACACTGAAGAGACACGGGAATCTCCATCTACGCTGGATTTCATTGAAATGGACAGAACCAGTTGCAGCCTGTCAGCTCAGCCTCTCTGCCGCTGTAGCCGTGTTTACAGTTACACTGGATGGGAGCAGTGCTCGGGGCTGGAGCGGCGGCTGTAATTGGCTGTCGGTGGCAGGGGTCACAGCTGTTCAGGGAGGCAGGTAAGGGGGAGAGGAGTCTGTCTGTGACTGTGGGCAGCTGGGACTGACTGCTGCTGTATCAGGTGGTGGAATTCAGAGGCCAGATGAGCCCACGGGGACACGGATACCTTTTTGATAGGCCATCACAAAGGAAAATGAGTGGCCCTGAATAGCTCAGCAGTTACTTGGTATGGTCCTTGTTGCTTTCTTCGTGCCTTCAGGACCTTATCATCCTCCTCCTCCTCCTCAAACCATTAACCCAGGGAGCACAGCAAAGCACCTACTGTATATGTTCTATATAGTCCAGCCTCGCAGTGTGACCTCTTGTGAGTGTTCAGATGTGGCAAATAGTGTCTGTTACTTAATAATAATAATAATAAAAATACTAAACTTCAGACATGTAGCAACTTTCAGGACAGCATTGCTTTAGATATAAAAAAAATCAAAACAATGTAGAATTACAATATAAAAATGGCAAAGGTTTAGAGAATTAAGAAAAGAAAAAAATACAAACACACATGTTGGACATTAGACACTTCTGCCTTACATCTGCCTTTTTCCAAATATTTGAGACCAACTTGTTTATTCATAACAATTATCAGAGAGGCCAAACCTCTGCCGAGGTACAAACCCTGTGTGATCTGCAGCACCTTGTCTCAGGTTGTCAGCATTTCATCCTGTATCTGTGTGTAGATCAAAGTTAGAGCAAAATGAATTAAAATGTGACACAGTAATGAGACAGTTATAAGAGGTCGGGGCTTTCTGGGACTTGGACAGTATTATGGTCTCTGAACTTATCCATGTAATCATTTGTGTCCCCCCCCTCAAAAAATACCCCAAAACAAACCCCATAAGTTCAGATGTTTTTATGTAACTATGCTACAAATGGAAAAACAAACTAACACAGATGAAAAACATATGGTTATAAATCCTAATCAGTTTTTTCTATTTCAAATCTTAACCTGAAATTAAGTCATTGTAGCCTGTTAGCATGTGAACATGTGCTTCTAATTAGCCTCACAGAGCGGTGAACACAGCTGTGCTCGTGTCATTGACTCTTCATTGAGCATCAGGAACAGGTTCCCGAACAAATGACATGAAACAATGCGAGCTGCCTCAAAGAGAGGGACCATTATTCAGTTTCTCTCCACCTTGTGCTCCCTCTCTTTGTGGCACCGCAGGACAGAATTAATATTTCTATTCATGAAGCCTGCGTCTGCAAAAGAGACCTGCTGGAAACAATGGCACACCTGCAGCCTCAAGTGCAGGTGTGCCACTTTTATTCTGCAAGAAATCTAACATGCAGCACGATCAGGGACACAGGAGTACCACTCCAAACCCTAAACTCTGCACATTTGTACATTTTGTAAGTCCTTATTGAACAGAACAGGTCGACCAGTGTCGCAGGGAGCAGTGCTGCTCTGTTCTGTGTCTGCACAGTCGGAGCAGCGCATCCCCCGGGTTTATCTAAAGAGCGTCTTCGAGATTTTATCAGGACTTTCAAAGAGCTCCCATCATATGCAATTAAGTCAAAGTGTAAGATCACAAGGTACGATGGGAATTTTTAGACAAGGTGAACCTTGTTCCTCTCTGTGCTGTATTGTGGTAACTCTCCATCTGCCCTCTGTCCCTTCATGCTGTGCCTGTGATGGGGAAATGGGTATTGCTCAGCAAAAAGGGATTCACTGCTGTAAAGGTGACCCTCAGCCTGTCAGACTACGGTAGCAGCTTTAGATTCATCCCTGCATCCATCTCAAACAGACATACATGCCACAGAAATACAATCACAGTGGTCTCAGGTTAAGGAGTTATTTAAAAACCTTGACTTTGTGACATTGCATATTACTTGGTGTGTGTGTAGGGTGTGATTTTTAGGGAAACTATACTGAATATTGAAGCTGACAGAGACAAAGTCCACCTTTGAGAATTTCATCATCTGGTCCAGAACAATTTCAACCAATAGTATCCTTCATCTACCTGTCAATCAATCTGCTGTTGGCAGCACAGGTCAGATTACCACCAGGAAACACTGACAGAGTAGCAGCTGTGGTGGTAATCACTACTTTACTGGAACAGGACCATTAGTTAGTTCTGTAACAAACTGTAAAGTGTTGGTTTGGATTCTGATGTTAGTTTCAAATGGTTCAATTAGAAACAACTTGTTACAGTTTTTACAGATATGAACATGGCCTCAGATCAGCTGCTACATCATGGTAAACAAATGTCTGTTGGAGCTGGATGGTGTTCAGCACGTTTGTTTCTGACACCAGCTACAAGCTAAAGTAGCCATATTGTGTTTTACAACAAAAGCACAACACGTGTAGCAGCTTCTTTTTGGAGAAATGCTACAGTACTAACTCTATCTAGTAACGTTAGCTAGCTAGCTGTGGTGTTTCATTGTGTTTCAATGGTTCAGTCACATTGCTCCAAACAAAGCTGTCCTGCACTCATATCCTGTTTTTTCATGGAAATATGTCACTATACAGAAATAAGATACTCCTGAAAAATCCCATTTCATAGGGACTACAAGGCTGACTCAGCAGTACAGAGAGAACTGTATTCACTCCATAGATCAGTACACACACCACTGAGATGTGACGCAGGTGAACTTTTTCACACTTACTGTAAATCATGTACAAAAGTGAGTCAGAGACGTCACTCATTAGTTTGTGAACGAGCATTGTGAAGCTTAGAGTTTTGTATTTGGTTTTTCTTTGGAGATAGACATGACCATATTTGGTTGAGAGGCAAACAGTAGTAGCGTAACATCATGGTCATAGGGCCCGGTGCAAGTATTTTTTTTGTGCCCCCACCCTCGCCCTAAACACAAGTGCACGCTCGTATGCACAGCAGACACACATGCTTGGACACACACGCACAGCCTGTCCAGAGAACGGCTATTGTCATCATGTAGGCTAACGTTACAGGTGACTGGCCACACACTCATCCTGTAAACCAGCCTTTCAGCACCATGGACAGCAGCACCACAGTTGTTCACAGTAGTTCTCCAAACTATCAAACATTCAAATATAGCCGATATTAACAAAGCTACATAAAGATATCTAGGAACAGTAAGCATAACATCAAGAAAAACACAGCTCATTATATGCCTACAAAACAAACACAGCAGTAATGTGGCACCTATATCACACAATCATTGTATGTTATCACAGACAAGGGTAAAATCCTAGTTTTTGCTACCTCATAGTAAAGATTAAAACTTCTATATTAGGATGTGGTAGTAGGGTCGATGCCACTTCATTTGTGGAGTTAGCTGGTGAGCTACCGCTAGCCTCCAGCGGGCCACTAGTTTTTGCCTGGGCTGCCTGGGTTTGAATAAAAAACTTGTCTAATTTGGTCATTTTAGCCTCATCCTGCTCTTTTCTTTCCTTCCTGTTTTGTCCGCCGCTGTTTTGTTTATTCTTGATGATGATGATGATGATGATGATGATGATGATGCCCCTTTTATCATCAACTTTCATCCACTTGCTTTTTTTTCTCGCTGAAAGGAGAAACAACTCACGTCATGTGATGGTGACTCATCATGCCCGAAAGGTATCAAGGTGATTGGACAAATGATCATGTCCTCTTCTTATACCAGCCACTCAGCGTCACCTTACCGACCCGCCCCGAGCTGATCCAGTCACACAAACAGGGCCTGTGGACAGTCTGGACAGCTGCTTTTTTTCTACCTTGGGCCTCTGACGGCGTCTGGCACCGTCGATATTTACGCCGCTGGCAAAGGGGTGGAGCAGGTGTCACCCCCCTGTCACTCAAACTGCCACACCCTTAACTGATGCATTTTAACACAGGGGCCAGTGAATAAGGACTGATAGTTTTGAAGCCAGCCTCAAGTGGCCGTTTTAGGAACTGCAGTTTGTTGCATGTCACACATTTCCTCACTGTCACTTTGTAACTTTTTAATCTGCTTTGAACTGTCAATTAAAAAAAAAATCAGTGAAATGATTGGTGGAAAATCTCTCAGTGTATTGAGCTGAGCTGTTGTGTTGCATTATCATCATGCACTGAAATGTTTTATAGCATCGACTGATCTAACTACCATTTGTTTCACTGTCTCCTACATGACGCTGACTTATGCCACGAAAAGGAAGTTTTAGCTTTTTACACAATTATCATGTGGTCATCAAGAGAATTTATTGAATTCTCTCTAAAAAGAAGTCAGCTGGAAACATTCGACGCCAGCTGGTTAGAGGATTTCACCCAGCTCATAAACCTAACATGAGGTTAATTAGTCATCTACAGCTAATAAAACCTCAGTGGCTGCTGTCTTTCTAATCAACACACTTGACGGTCGCCAGCCAGACATGAGAAGCAGCTTTTGTCTGCAAGTGTCTGAGATGAAAAACATTGTGAGGAAAGAGTTTTGCATACGTCCTGTGCAAAAACAGAAAGCTTGACAGACGTTTGCTTGGGCAGACAGTGCTCAGGGAACTTTTAATTATAATCAAACAAAATGCATTCTTCAGATCTTCAGATGAACACAAACTAAAGCTCTGTAGCTTTATTCAACAACATTTCACTGCAGCTGCTTTAAGCCATTTATACCACAGCTACTACAACAGGAGGCTGCAGGCTGGCACTGAGGAGGAGGAGGTTGTTTAAACTCAGTCTACTGTGATGCACAGAGCATGTGCAGGAAACCCTGAGGGACACCTTGGTATAGAAGATTAGAGGCTGAGGTGCATCTGCTAAGTGAGAGATAATACCCAATAGGTTGTCCTTATCATGACTGTAATCTGTGACACTTTACCTTCACACAGTCCATCATCATCATGGACCATCAAGAAGAAAATCCGTAATTTACACGTTGTTTATGTTGTTTTTCTGTTTTAAACATCATTACAGAGCCTCAGAATTTCTTTAAGTTTTATTGCTTAGAAATCTCTACATCATGATTTAACCCTTTATCAGGCCTGTGATCATATTTAGTAACGTCAGTGAACCACTAAATATCATCTACTGGCCTCTCCCTGATGCAGTACAACCACAAATATTTTTTTCATTATACGTTTTTTGGAAAATGTTGTGCTTACCCTAGAGTGGCAAATAACCATATATGGTAACTTCATTGACCTTGGTTTTCAACATAGCAACAGTAATAACATAATGAATGCATAATGAATAAATTATTTCCAAAATATCACCAAGGAGAAAAAATCTTTTGGTATCCTCCTTTGGATTTAAAATCCATTTTTGAATTGAAATGAATTGGAGTTTTTTGCACTTCTGCATTGTCACTGTCTTTAGAGACCCGGGGGCCACATCCATCCTTAATATACAGTCTATGGTGAAACCCTATCCCTCTGAAATGTTGCTAACAAACTGAGCCAGGTAACAACATAACCTCCTTGGCAGAGGTGAAAAATAAAGTGAATTGATGGCACAGCAATAAGATTTAGCATTTTAACTTCAACACCATCTGCATGTTGTATTTTCTAAAAATACTCTAAATGGTAAAGTACCCGAGTCATTTTCTGTGTCCGTGTGTCCTCAGAGGACGTTTTGTCATCAGCAGGACAGACTCCAGGCTCCTAACAGTAAATATTCAAAGACAAATCTTTGTTGTGAACATTTTTCAGTTGGAGGTTTTCCTCACGTTTCCACCCTGATTAAATCCTTTTGATGTGTAAATAAAAATGATAATCACTCTGACCTTTGTAACTCAGTTCATGCGGCTCTCAGAAAGTTTGACTTGGTTACATTTTAAATGCACCACCACGTCGCGTTGTAATCATTATTAATGAGCCTAAGTGCTCGACCAGCCTCATTAATCTTCAGTTCAAGTACTAATTTGACATTTTCACATGCATATTAAATGGAAACAGCATAAATTTATCCATCCGAGTGAAGGAATAGTTGTAGCAATAAAGAGTAATACACTGACACACAATTATCTGATTTACACGCTCACACACACATCATCTCGAAATTTGTTGTTCGCTTTTCTCTTCAGTCAGAAAACTCAGTGTATGGGACATAATGAAAAGTCATCATAACACAAGGGTTTGAAATGACTTTGGATTCATAAAACAGGAAATGGATACAGTGGGTCAGTGGCTGCTGAGTCCTCCCAACGCTTAGGAAACTCAAAATGAACAAGTAGCGTTTCAAATTACTTTTGTCCTCATTGTACTGTTGTTAAATCTTCTTCTGTTAAACAGGGTCAGTCCTGTCTTTTATTTTATTTGTTGGACTTTGATGAACCACCGCTGTTGACATCAGAATGACCTGTAGGAGAAATGTACCGACGAAGCATTTCATGATTGAAAATGAGGATTTTTAAATTGAAGTGAATTGGTTTTTTTGGAGCCATCAGTGTATTGCACTTTGTTGACTTTTCTTTTGAGACTCATTGGCTACGTCCTTCTTTTATATACAGCCTGGTGTTATACTGGACACCACAATCTGTATGATAAATATTAAAGGCAAGTTAGCTTAGCCTAGCATAAAGCCTGGACGCAGTGGCTAACAGTGAGCCCCATAGACTGTATATATAAGAGATGGACATATTCTGTTGTTTGTTTGTGGATTCATGTTTTGAAGTTCAAACACAACATGATGTCTTTTGGACCCAGAAGTGACCATATTTGGACATGAAGGGAGGAGTGAGGGGGCGGGTCTGATCCTTGAACCCGAGGACACTGTCCAATGTGAATGAGACGACTTTATCAGTGAATGAGCCTCCAAACCACCTGTCAATCAAACTAACCACGCCCATAAATATTGCTGTTTCTGAAGAATACTATTGCTTTAATGATGAAATGATTTTCAGTTGGACTTTTTTAGACTCAACACCTAGTGGTCGTTAGTGGCATTGCCCTTTTTTGCACCACTTCCATCTCTTGTACGCACTCTAGGTTGTATTAGTGTTGATAAACTGCAAGCAGCCGTGTTAAACTACTGTGGACAAGTTAATATAAGAAAGTGAAAAATGAAAAAGTTGTGGTGCAGCTGTTGATGTCAACAACATGACATAAAGTTGTTTGCCGTTGGCCATTGTCCAAACAGCTCATTACCCTTCAACCTATCGTAAACACGCTTCATCATCACCATAATTGAGCAAGTATTGGAAATAACTGGCTCCCATCATTTTATCATTAATCTCAATAGGAAGATGAACACAGCTAATATGGCAGCAGTAGGTTTACGGTTATTTTCTGGTTTATTTGGTCCTGACTTCTTTTGCTGAGTCTAACTCACATCTCACACTGCACCATTACACTGGTAAGCACCATCTGCTCCAAATGATATTTTAATGATATGGTTCTCTTAATTTTTCAGAAGGACTATAGTTTTAATTACGCTGCCTTTGCTGCTCTGACAGAGATCGATGGCCGTCGCACTGAATATACATGTAGCTGAGTTTCTGTCTCTGTCCTCCAAAAACTGATCCATGTCACAGACTGGGGGCAAACAGATCTCTGGCCCTCGGAGCAGCCATGTGTCCATATAGGACATGGCACTCGTCCAAATGACAAACCATCTGCAGTTCTGGAGTCATCTAAGGACACATTGTAAATCAAGACAGTCAGGATGAGGACCTGCTACTTTTATGATGCTGATCACTGCTGTTATGTCATCAGGATAACTACATTTTCAGTCAGACGAGGGTTGGCCTTTAAAAATGCCAAAACAATACCACTGTTACTAAGATTACCACAGCAAACACACTTGATAACTTTGGACTTTTTGCATGCAGCTAAGGACTTTTTACATTCTCATTGTGGAGATAACATGTAACATCTCACTCGGATGTCTTGGAGCAGCAGGGTCGTTACTGAGCAGGACTCTGAATTTGAAGTGGCCGTGCAGCTCTGACCTCCTCTGTACAGGAGGCTAAGTGAAAAGAGGGTTCAGCAAAGTGTCGCACATCAGAATAAGAACCAAGATTTTCCAATAATTTGATTTTCCACGTGTGAAGAATTGGGCTGTCTGCTGCTGCCAAAGGTCAAAATAGGTCAAATAGGTGAACACAAGAAAAACAATGAAATAGTTTCAGTAAAGCAAAGCAAGCTGATGGTACAAGAAGACAGAAGGAGGCTGTGTTTGATCAGGACTGTGCTGCATCACACTGCAATTATCTGATGCAGAGAAGTTTATTTATTTAATAGTAGTAAACACTTGATATTTGTAGTTTAAACTGGAAGATGTGCTACTGCAGACAGCTGCCATTTCTCTTCTTGTTGTTATTTCAAACACGTCTGCACGGTTTGCCAAAGACTTAAAAATGCCGTGTGTTTGTGGGGACAGAATATGTGCCACGCAGTGATGACGCAAGGATGCAATGTTGTGCATCTCATTGCAATTAGTCCGGGTTAAATACTATGCTTTGAGGTGTTACAATGAAACGATTCATCGATTTACACAAATTATTCGAGGAATCGTTTCAGCCCTAATTCTGATTGGCCGGGGGGATGTGGATGGACTTTTACTAACATGCCGTTTTCTCGCTCCTCACAGGTTGGGATTCCCCATGATGATAATGACCTGTATGATCGCCATGTGCTACCTGCTGGCCACTCACATCGGACTGGGATGGAACATGTAACCCACACTGTGCTGTACAGAGCCAAAGAGACTGTGTGTGTGTGTGTGTGTGTGTGTGTGTGCGTGTGCGTGTGCGTGTGCATGTGACCACTCCTCCAACTGATGTGTAATCTGACTGACTCAGATTGCAGGCACTTCTGTGAAGCATTGTAGCCATATTTTTTCAAAGCAAGTGTCTTCGAGTGAAGTGCAGACCATCAGGGACCAGATCTATGGGAGCTTCGACCAAATCTTTGAATCTAGAAAATGTTTCTTTCCTGGATAATAAGACACAAACAATGGCTGCACTCCACAATGGTGTACCTGGTGCTATGGCCTCAGTGGGTATAATAATCAGCTGTGGTCTCTGATGTCAGACTCTTGTCTTTTTGAAATCCATGTGGCCTGTTTACAAAAAGCAGCAAATGACTTGTCTCGGCCTGTATTCTCCTCTGATTTGCTTTTAGAGACACTTAGAAGACCGATCAATATTTGTGTTAGATGAACATTTCACCCACAGTTTACCAAACTGATATTTTAAAGGAACCACAAAACCCAGTGAAAGGGATTTTATAACGGTTTATTTGTAATATTTTTTTGCTGGATTCCCATATCGCAAAAGCAGAAATCAGCATCACTTACACTGGAAAATAACTAATGATTAAACAGTTGTAGACTGTTATCTAAGCGTTGTATAATAACTAGTGTGTTTATGTACACAGTGATCTCATGTAAACTCACTGATCTAGTCCAGTTAATCATATTTAATGTAGTAGTTATCATGTAAATGCTCTTACATGGAATGGACGATGTCTTCCAAACCTGTATTTATTGTACAGCCTGAACATCAGCGGTGTTCAGCAGATGAAACTTTCAGATGGAGATCAACATGAACAATAAAGTTTGTCATGTTTCTGGATTGTACTCGATTCATTTAGTTTATTTCTAAACATGAAACCCCGTCTGTGTCCATAACTGTCCTGTCAAATATATGAGGCAGAATAAAATCATTGCAGATATTATCTTCAGAGTGTAGTTAACAAAACACACAACAGAATGGATTTTTATATTTAGTCATTGATGTGCTATCATCCATCCATCCATCCATCCATCCCTCCATCCAGGTTGCAGGGGGGTGGAGCCTGTCCCAGCTGGCAATGGCTGAGAGGCGGGGTCCACTCTGGACCGGTCACCCATCTATCCCAGGACGTGCACATTGGCTTCCTACATTTCAGATGCTAATTGTTCATACTGTACTTTGGCTCCCTAGTGCTTATCATTATAGTTTTGTGATCCCTGTGCTTCAGTTCTGTCTTTTTATAAACAATCTGATTCATGAATGGCACAAAAACTGATTCCTCACCAACCACAGCTTCAGCTATATCTTCATTTGCAGAGCTGTCATCATAAAAAAAGAAAATGCTGCTCTGCATTAAACCTGTAACCCAGATACTGCACATTATATTACTCTGACGGGAACCTTGCTGTTTTGTTGTGGGTCAAAATGACCTGTTTAAAGTTTGAAAATCTGAAAAAATACATATTTAAAAGCATTTTTTTCAGTATGAGCATTAACTGGTGTCATCAACATTTACATGTTTATATCCCAGAGGTACTGTTTCGATCTATTTGCACTGAATGTGGGGGCTAAAATGGTCAGAGTTGTCAATTTCTCTCTTCATTTCATCTCAATCACAACAACAGACAGACAAGCACACATGTCCCACTCAATACAAAACCTGTAGAGTGCTAGAATGTGCAGATATGAAACTGATAAGAAACAACTGACGACTTTTGGAGGGTTAAACCTGCACTGGGTCAAACTGACCTGAGAACAGTTGTTACTCATAAAGAAGCACAGCAGGAGGGTTACGCTAATACAGTGATGTCAGCACGATCATCAGGCCAAACGAAAAAACAAAAACATGGTACCGCCTCTCACCTACTAAAAAACAAATGTTATCCTCATACACTGAATATAGAAATGGACGAAGCGACCAGGTCTCAACAGTGAAGCCACTGCAGAAGTTCAAAAATGTGCAGTACCACCAATGGTCACTAGATGCTGCCTTCAAAAAACACTGAAATAGTCAAAACATTTTTCAAGTCATTCTGAAGTGAATCATTTGATCATTAAGTAAATAATAGCCTTCAAATGGAGGAAGATTTAGCGGCCGGGTTTGTCCGATCGACTGAACTCGAGTCTCATAAACATTGTCCAGTGTCCTCAGGATCAAGGGTCTTCTTTCATAGCTTCACCCATTCTATACACATGGTCTACGGCAGGGGTGTCCGATCCTGGTCCTCGAGGGCCGCTATCCTGCCAGCTCATCAAGGAGTGACGACACAAGGCAATAACACTGACCTGTTTTTGCAAAATATATTATTAAGCACAAATTTCCCTGCAGCACTAATGACATAAATGGGACTTTGGCTGATGATTTAAATGACATGATAGTGTTTCACCTGTTCACTCATCACACAGCGCTGTTACACCCAGTGTCTGACAGAGTGAGATGCTCCGACTGAGCACTTCTCGCCTTGTTTGCTCTGCTGTTTTGCATAACTGCTGACATGCTGTTAGAGCTGAAGCTAATCCAGCAGCTCTGTGGGCCACTTATCTGCTGTTGGGTTTGGTCATGCTCAGTGACAGTTAGCAGCATATTTACTGCGGTCACTGACCCAAATACTTCCCGAAAGAACAGTTCATCTGTGTTTCTGGGGATCTGCAAAGATGATAACAACAACCAGGTATTTGTTAAACTCCTGTGAGGCTCTGTTTTCTCTCTTCTCATTAAAAGGATGTGATGTGCTCAGCATCATTTAACCATTACAGACTTAATATACAGTATAAAACTGTAATTTAACTATAATACAACACAAAACATTAGTATGGCAATTCTTGTTTTGTCTCATTTCCACGATCAGATATTAAAGCCTGGACTTAGTCAAATTTAAAGTTGCAGTATTAGTTAATTCCAACAGCATTGTTAGATGTACAGGCTGTACAGTCATTTCCACCACAGTAGACTTCCTTACATCTTTGCGTTCCTGGACTTGAGAGCCCACTTTCAGCTAATCAGACTCAGAGAATGTGCGTTTGAACCTTCTACCTGATTGGCTGTTGGTTCTGCAGGTGTACTCAATAAATAAATAAAAAAAATATTCGTACAATTCATCTATAATTTCCAACAAGTAAGAAAACAGAATAACTAAAATTTTAAGAAAACACGATTTGTTATGACAGCTATGAAACAAAGTGATGGTACAACTTAGTTTCTTTTAATGAAATAAGCTAAGCTACCAAGCTAATAGGGGCGCTAACAAAACAGTAGGGAAATTTGTGAATTTCCATCGTGACGCGATTACGTGATAAGTGAATGGGAAGATGTGAGTAGAAACTTGCTTAAACTCTAACATGAATAGATTCACATCGAGCAAAAATTTTTAACGTGGTATCGCAGATTCCCAGTTCCCAAACGTCATCAAACAGCAATGGCGGACGAGTTTATCATCGCCGTCTGTGACTCTGTAGCTGTGGGATAAAACCAAGAAGCAATGGAGCTGATCTCCATTTCAGGAACTTCAACAACAGGTAAGAGGAGCCATTTTTGTGACCTTGTTCACTGTTAACGATGAAAATGGTGGTCGCTGTGGTTACTGGAAAGAGTACTCCTATTGGCCGTTACTCACATGTGGTGAAATCACCAGTACACGTCTGCGAGTACACGCTGCGTGCAGTGTGAATCCGGTGTTAAGCTGCAGGTTATTCTGGCTGGATGGATGTTTTCAGTTTAAAACTGGCTGTGGTCACATCCAACATTTCTCCCAAACAGGTTTAAATTTTTACTTTCCTCATTAACCCTCCTCCTCTGAGTGGAGTGTGTATACATGCTGTGTTTAACTGTCATTTCTCTTAGTTTTCTCTCAGCTGTGATGCACCTGTTCAGACGACCTCAGCTAATCCCAGTGTTTGCTCCACCCAGCACCATCCTGAGGCAGGGATGCTGAAAAGCTGCCGTGCTACTGTGCAGGAACTTGAATTTTTCAACACTTCATATATGAACAGATGCACCACAAATCCACACCAGAACACAGCAGCTTGCTCGGACAGCTTCATCACCGCGACATGTGGCGTTTGGCCGGGCTGGCCTCACTAAACAGCTTGGGCATCAAGAAAACATGGCAAAACAAAACAGCAGAGCCCGGGACACAGCGACATGGTCCACATGGTCTCTGCTAACATTTACATGTCGTCCAACGATGAGAATCAGACTGGAGGAGGGACTGAAGGACGGACATGGTAAATGGGTTTCCCAGCATACATGATGTGACGTCTTTGTCTCAAATACATGCTGGTGCCTCCACAGCTTCATGCACACTGTTCACACTCGGTTTGATGGATGTGTCTTGGGTGATCAGATCACAAGTGGACAGCAGTAAATGCAACCACCAAAACGCACTGAGATCCAATCACTCAAACACATGTGGAGGTGCTCTGGGACTCATGTGACCTTTTATAGTGTAACTGCGTCCTGATGTGTCCTCGATAAGAACATGACAGTAAATGCAGCTGCTTTTCTTACTTTGTTTCACCCTGTGCTTATTTACAGCTCATCAACAACTCTGTGCTCTCACCTGAAACAGTTGGAATAGTCGGTACATGTACAGCACCTCTTAAATCTCCTCTCTTTTATCTCCCCTACATTTCCACTACACCACAGCTCTACTTGATGTTTTTGTCTTTCCATTAAGAAGAAGTACCTGGTGGCTGGTAGCTGGTACCATGGACCGTGGAACTGGTAGGGCCGGTAGGGCCCGGGCCGACCAAAAATGGACCAAAAAAGTAAAAAAATAAGGAAAGTTAAAGATTAACCTGGGAAAAAACACCAGGCAAATAAATCACATAGACATGCTGCGTTGTGTCCCACCCAATAATAATATCAGAAAGAAATACCTTTTACCCCGGACATTTAGCTGCTAACAGGAAGTAACGTGTCAATCTAATCAGCCACTTGATTCCAGTTGATTCTGAAAGCCGACAAACAGAGCTTCCATACACTACCGTAATGTAGGTAATATGTACGGAATGCTGCATGGCACAGCATGACTCCATTCCCCTGCATTACTGCCATAATGTATGTAATGTATACGAAACGCTCCACTCGTCAGCTTTCAGAATCAGCTGAAATCACATCGCTAGCGCAAATGGCCGAGGAATTACGTTAAATTGGTTTATGGTAGTCACTCTGTATCGCTGGTGATACGCTCAGTGTTAGAGGGTTAAATAATATTTTCAGAAATAGAGAGATATGGAGATTGCCAGAGACTTCGCTCAGTTTAATGACCAAAGGAGTCTGTTCTTTGGCAGCAATTAAGAAGCAGTGGTGAGTTTAACATTTGTATTACATTTTATTGTATGACACACTTCTAGTAGTAGGGGGATTTCTGCGACACTGTAACGACATTAAGTCAGCTGGCTGCTTTTTTAGGGTTGTGTTTTTTCCCTCGTTTGCATGGCGAGTTTATGGACTCATAGCAGGAGTGGGCCCCACCAAATTTACAGGTGCTCTGCAGTCCATGGCTGGTACCACTGTCACTAGTACCTGCTCTCCTGCACTTCCAAAAGAAAGGCCGAGCAGGTACTAGCAGTGTTGGGCAAGTTACTGAAAATTAGTAAAAAATAGATACTTCTGTCAAAAAGTCTTGTAATTACTGCCATTACTATGTAACAAAAGTAATGCGTGAGCTGTGATCCCTCAGGGTATATCGCCATGTTCATTCAGGCAGGGGGACTGCCAACAGGAACTATAATGTATATAATTGGGTGCATTTACATGTTATTGTTAAAATGTTCATTAGTACACATTGTCCCTCTACAAAAAAAAAGGTAAAGAAAGAAAGAAAAAAGTTACTGAATATCCAAAAGTAATCAAGTACATTTCTCATTACTGCCAAAATTAACACGTTAGTAAGTAGCATGTTTTACAGTCTGTTACCAAGAAATATCTGTGTCTGCGTGGCATTTGAAGATGATGTCACAGCAATGACAGGCAGCTACATGGAGGCAGCACTGTCCTCTGAAATGGAAATGACCTGGTACCAAAGGACAGTGGAGTCACGTAGAGCTAGTACCATTAGCTAACTTTAGCTAACTTTGCCAATTGTTTACAAAATCTGGCGCTCTTCTGGCGAGTTACGTGATAACTGTGCAGACCCGGGTGTTGCAGTAGTGACATATACACAAGTGGTTGACAAGACCGTTTGGAGACACTGTCCACTTGTGATCTGATCCAAAACCAAGTGTGAACAGGGCAGCTGCTGTCAGATCACTTCACAAGCAGAGGTGTGATGTAATTACGTCAAAGGTCAATCCTTTTATGGGCCTTTACAGGGTGTTTAGATATGCAAATTAGGAACAACTGACACTCACGAGGGAAGAAATAACATTTAAATCCGGATTTTGGTGAATCAGCTGAAAGAAACTAAAACACTCAAAGCAAAGGGGAGCTGCAGAGTCATGTGATCTATTGTCAGGAAGAAATATATAAATATAGATATATGACCGTAGCAGCTTTAAATATGATTTAGTCAGTGAACAACAGTCTGTGGTAAGTGTATCACAGATGCCTCTGATATAGGCTGACGAGAGCTGTCACTGTGTTTTCGATAAAGCAGGTCACATTGTTTACTGTTTACTTTCAGGCATATTTGACTATGTCTGTGTATTTATGACAATCACTTATTTTTCATGGGAAAACTTGACGTAATATATTGAAAAAATATATATTCCAGCCGGGACTGTTACATTAATGGGAAGGTTGTTATTAATAAAGTCATTGTTAAAGCACCAGATGAGGCATTAGATATAAACATGAATTAAAATGAAATTCTAAACTTAGTGTCCTCACATTAACCAGGCTGGACCGAGACGGCTGTTTATTGCTATGCATGTTGTTATTTACTTATGTGTGAATCATATTGTCTCTCTGACCGTTTGAACTAATTAAATACAATAGTTCAATGGAAAAATTGATTTGATTTCCTCCAAGAAGTCTCCTCTACCCACAGCTAATGCTCCTATTCATCAAGAAGGGATTAAACGTGTTCTGCCCTCTGTAATTAAGAAGTGGAGTGAGAGAGCTTAAGAGGATTCACATTAAAGGCTATTTTAAAGAAGCCTGATCCTCCTGTTACAAGACAAAGTAATACGATACAGACCAAAATAAACACTTCCTTCTTTGATCACCCAACCATGCAGGACTGACCTAATAAAGGAGCTTTCATTTTAATTAGTGAAGACGGTAAAACTACACAGTGTGCTATAAAATATATAACATGGAAGAAGCTTTTTACATGACATTTTGTTGTGAGATGAACTTTTACTGGTGATTAGAAGCTTGCTACTGTCACAGCAGTAATAAATAAGTAAATAAATAAATAAACCCCCCTCGACAACACAACAAATTCTGGTTTGAAAGACAGTATGTGAATGAAAATGACAGACTACATCCTGCAGTGCCTGGAAAATAGTGTACACTAAGCTATTCTTAGAAGCTTTCAAAGATGCATCATGTGCTGAACGAGTGGTGCAGTGATTCATGATGCTGCTGAGAGGACTGTGGTTGTAGATATTAGGAGGAGCATTGGTTTTTAATGTCTCTGCAGGTCTACAGTTCATTATATAGATGTAGTATAGATCTTTTTGGCCTGTTGCCATTTATTGTTGAATTAACTGTAAATTCTTAACCCTAGTCCTAATGCCTGTTTGTTTTCTTGTGTCCATTTCATCCACCTGTCAATCAATCAGCTGTTAGCAGCACAGTTCAGATTACCACCAGCAGAGAGTAGTCGAAGCTGTACTAGTAATCAGTAGTTTGTTGTTAGTTAGTACATACTTCTAATGTTATTTATTAATGTAAAATATAGGTCATAATTTAACATTTTGTCCCACCTTCATATCCTGTTTTTACTGGAAATACCATGACCATATTTAGAGGAGGCGGGTCTCATCATTGAACCAGAAGTCACTGTCAGTCAGTTTGATTGACGGGTCTGATCTTCAATGAGACCAGACCTGTCAATCAAACTAACCACACCCCCAAATCTTCCTCTTTTTGAAGCCTAACATGTACTTAGCTATAATTTTTTTTTTTCACATGGACGACCACATCACTGAGAAGAAGAGATGACTTTAGTTAACGACATCAGAATGACTGGTGGAAAAAAAATCTGTTTGTTGAATATTTAAGGACTGTAATTTAAAAAAAAGTTTTTACACTGAAGTCAAATTGGAGCCAATTAAAGTTTTTTGGAGCCAGCACCTAGTGGCCATTAAAGGTGTTGCACTTTTTTGGCCTCAATTTTGAAAACTGGCTGCGTCGTCCTTTTCTATATGCAGTCTATGGTGAATCCCCATAGATCTCTATGGTGCATAAAACAGTTTTGGTGATAGTTTATTCCTTCATTCAACTGTACAGGCACCAAGTTTTCTACTAACTCACCGGTTTTAATATATATTTAATGTCTCACTTCTGGCAGTGGCTCAGTGGGTTGGGACTTGGGTTGGGAACCGGAGGGTCGCCGGTTCAAGTCCCAGCCTAGTCAAAATACGGAGTGTGGACTGGTGGCTGGAGAGGGACCACTGCTGAGGTGCCCTTGAACAAGGCACCCCAACTGCTCCAAGGTGCGCTGGGATCGGCGGTGCCCTCACCCGATGCCCCCTCTATGCATGTTAAGGGTCCCCCATGTGTGTGTGGATTGTTTAGAGTGGGCCCTGTGTTTGTAGGGTAGAAATGCCATTTCATTGTGTGTTTGTACTGTGTACTGCATGCTACAATGACAAAATAAAGCTTGCTTTATTAGGTAGTTCTTCTTCTTAATGTCATGCATAATTAAGCTCATAGCCAGTTTGATCAGGTGGATGTGGACACAGGAAGCAGCAGTCAGATCCATCCCCTCACCTGTTCCTAGCTCCGCCCTCTTGTCCAAATATGTTCACTTCTGTCTCAAAAACGTTCATTGTGTCTTCTTAGTTAGTTGGTGAGTTAAGGTTCTTTGTTCAGACACAGCGTGCGCATGCCGGCTGTCAACATCTGCCGGCTGACACGTCACAAGCTGTCAGACGCTCCTGAGGAAGGTGACAGCAGCTCACCGAAACTGTCGAGAACAAGGTAAAAACACCACTCGTTTTCTGTGTCTGAACAAAGAACCTTAACTCACATGATGTTTGACTATTTATTTTTAGTAAAACCTTTCACACAGTTTTATGTCTCAGTAAAGAAGC
>OOFC01047320.1:0-17265 GCA_900323345.1 Pseudochromis fuscus
GCTGCTTAAACAATGATGTGGCTAATTTATGGATCTTTACGAGCTAACGAGCTTCAAGCCGACGATACATTTAGCCTCATCACATCAGACCAATGAAATTACCGAGCAGGTCACAGTGGACCAATGAAACTGTTCAAATAAATTCAAAAGCACTCGTGCTAAATTCTTCAGATCAGTCATTTTGCACTTCATGCTCACACCCTCCTCATGGAAAACACACCAAGAAAGGCATATGAAGCAGCTTTCAAGTTAAAGGATCGATCTGGTTGTTGAAGAAGGAAATAAAGCTGCTGCACTAACCTTGGCATCAGTGAATCAATGGTGAGACGTTGGAGATGCAGCATGAAGAACTGATTCAATGCAAAGAGACGACAAAAGCTTCAGAGGTAAGAAAAGCAGATGGTCTGAACTTCACGTCAAGAGTCAGAACATCGCTGCTAAATCTGCAGGAGCCGCTTGCGTTAGGATAAATTTGCATAAATAAATAAACACAAGCACGTGGACCTCTGTAGTGGTCTGTTGGGTCTATGGATTAGGTGGACCTCATAGCGGTCCATACAGAGGGTTAAAACTGGTATGAACATTTCAGCCATCGTTTGAGATTGGTGTGGACACATCTATATGGTCCATACACAATTCTACACCGTTGCACCTGCAGCTTATAGAGAAGTGCTGCGTGTATATATGTGTGAAATTTTTTTGTCTTTTAAAATTTAGTCTGTGCGTGTTATTCAGGTGCGCGTAATAGTCTGGAAATTATGGTAATAATCTTTTACAGTTTGATTGAAGGATCTTTTGTACCCGGCTGAAAAAGCACTAAAGCTGTTAAAAAGAAGAGAAATATTGTAATTAGAGAGATTTTTCTACTGAACGCAGCTCTGAACCACTGCCTTCTGTTAAACTTCTTTGTTTTTTTGAGTTGGAGACGACTTCTGTCCTGTTCTTGTGTTCAGAGCCCAACCCACCCATAGATGAGGTCATTTCCACCCCGGGGGTTGTGACTCGTTTTGTGGAGTTTCTGAAGAGGAGTGAAAACTGCACACTGCAAGTGAGAGCTCCACAAACACAGCACACACAGGCCTGTACGCCTGAAGCTATGATTAGCAGGACATACCAGGCATAGTCATTTGAATGTCTGAACGTTTTCACTATCAGATAACAGCTTTGGTTTTCTAACACAGTGAGCCACTGATACTTCTGAAGATGTGCTTCTAATCACGTGTCTTGTGCTCACCATGTGCCCTGAACAGTGTCCAGGATTGAATTTCAGAGACATGGTCCATCTCAGAAACTCCTGCCAAGAATAACTTGTAATGATACAAGTTGTGTTTTTAATTTCTGGGGAGGTTTCAGACTGAACTGACTTTTTAATGTAAATGATGTTTCCCACAGTTTGAGGCAGCCTGGGCACTCACCAACATCGCCTCTGGTACCTTCCTGCACACCAAGGTGGTGATTGAAACAGGCGCCGTTCCCATTTTCATTGAGCTGCTGAACTCTGAGTATGAGGATGTCCAAGAACAGGTGAGAGCCCACGAGACCTTACATCCGAGGAAACTCAGGTTTCAAGATGGTCTTTGTTTAAACAGATGCTTTCTGCTTGTAATGAACAGGCAACAATGTGTGTGTGCTGTAGATGGTTACTAGTTATTACCTTCCCTCTGAATCCAGTAGGAAAACTTCTACACCTCAGCTGATGACAGCATCACTTAGAGATGGACAGTGTGATGTTCACTAAAGCAAATATCTGATCAGCCAGTAATGTGGCAGTAACTCATTTAACCCTGAAGACTCTAAAGTCTGAGGAAAGTTGCACCTGGTTGAATCTTAGCCTTGAAGAAATAAAGCACTTCTGCAGGCGGGTCCCTAATGAAGAGACTGGTGAGTGTCATCAGAGGATGAACACTGTGAATGTTTAGATGAAACATCATGTTCTGATTGGACAAACATATAATATAGATTCTCTATTTCTGAACAGATTAACAGAAGTGTCTATTATTTATTTGATACCACAACAGTAGCCCCTCGGCTCACTTTAGAACAAACAAAGTTTCAGTTTTTTTTAACTGAAAACATAGTGATCGACCTGGATTACTAAGTCAGTTTTTCTATAAATGAAGTTATAACACATTTCAAATGGCTCATAAGACGTTACAATAAATTCAAATATCATCCACGGATCTCTGTGTTGAACAGAAATGCGTCCTCAGGGAGATGCGTGACTCTTGAGCCTAAATAAGCACCACAGCAAATACTTCAAAAATTATGCAATGGTCAGGATCAGCATCCTGAGTTTTAAGAAGCAGCCTTTATGGTCTCTGACTGGACCAGTCAAGACTGTGTGGAGGACTTTCAGTCACGTAGATCAAAGCTGAGCAGGGGACAGACACTGTGTTACTGAGCTGCTTACTGACTGTGTGTCATGTTTCAGGCGGTATGGGCGTTGGGGAACATTGCTGGAGATAATGCTGAGTGCAGAGACTACGTGCTCAACTGTGGCATCCTGCCCTCTCTACAGCAGTAAGTGTCCTCCCTCTGTCTATGTGACTCTGTGCAACATGTGATAACAACCGGACCCTGCACTCTTCTGTCCAGGCTACTTGCTAAATCCAACCGTCTTACAACAACCCGCAATGCAGTGTGGGCTCTGTCCAACCTTTGCCGGGGGAAGAACCCGCCACCGGATTTTGCCAAAGTGAGTTCATTTGTTGTTGCTGCGTTGGCGGACGCTGTATTTCTGCTCGCAGCGTTGAGTCTCGTGCTGTTCCTCTATCTTTGACGTTAAACCATTCCCGTGTTTCTGTTGTCGTGTCAGGTGTCTCCTTGTCTTAGCGTCCTGTCCAGGCTCCTGTTCAGCAGTGATCCAGATGTGCTGGCTGATGCTTGCTGGGCTCTGTCCTACCTGTCTGATGGCCCCAATGAAAAGATCCAGACGGTCATTGACTCTGGCGTCTGCCGCAGACTGGTAGAGCTGCTCATGTAAGAAATGGACACATCCTCATTACAAGAGAAAAGTCGTGTTTGAGTGACTGGGAAACAAGAACAGGCCAAGCTGAGCAGTCAAAGTATCAGGCCCACTCTTAGGTTGGAGGTTCTCCAGTGCACTGTTCACTGTGACTGTGGAGGCAGCAGTTCACAGACTCAGCTGCGTTTACAGGAAACACACCAGGTTAAAATACATCCTCCTGGGAACCAAGGTCAAACAAAGTTTTTGTTAAAAACCATTGTCCACCTGAGACTTTATTAAAGTTGTTTTTAATTTTACAGCACATCCACTGTAGTGCACCATTGGACCAATTTATCATGACAGCCAAGCATGTGAACAAAGTGCCACCAACAGAGGATAGGAACTCAGATATTTTTGTGTCGACAGTGTTGAGAAAAAGCCCCGATCCAAGGTTTGCTGGGACGGGGTGTTTACTGGTGTTTACAGACAGAGAGTGGGTCTGAGACTGTAGGTTAACTCAGGTCACTGACATGAAGCAGCATCTATACAAAGACAAAAGGTCAGGACAGTACGTCACAGGGTGGGGAGGGGACAGTATGTAAAATAGGGATTAATAGTGTTCAGAGGGTGGAGCGTCTGCTCTGAGGTTAACACTGGGCACAATGCACTGAATGTAAATGTTCCACTAAACAAAAGGGTTGACGAGATGGAGGAGTCAGAAACCTCAGGAGGTGGAAACAATGTAACAATCAACTTCCTACCTGAAGCATGTTCACAGTGAGGTTGTGTTGTTTTCTTCATCTCTTTACAGTGGTTGTTGTCAGCTGGTATCTGCTCTGAGTCGAGCATGTTCACACACAGTACTTTGTTCTTGTGTTCAGTCCTTGAAGTTTTCTATGTGTTGCTGAGAGAAGTGTTAAATTGCACTAGTTTCTACTGTAATCTCAACATTGTGCGACTGTCTGTTGGTGTCGCCTACAGGCACAGTGACTATAAGGTTGTTTCTCCTGCTCTACGCGCTGTGGGCAACATTGTCACAGGAGATGACATCCAGACTCAGGTACTGTTCCTCACATCCACCCAGACGGTCTGTCAGGACTCACCTACAGAATAAAATCTGAATGTTGCCCCGTGCTCTCTTTTTCTGTCCTCTCAGGTAATCTTGAACTGTTCAGCACTGCCATGTTTACTCCACCTCCTCAGCAGCCCCAAGGAGTCCATCAAGAAGGAGGCGTGCTGGACTGTGTCCAACATCACAGCAGGAAACCGAGCCCAGATTCAGGTAAAGTCTGCCTCACCCGGGTCTGTAGTGTGTTAAGAAGATGAGCTGTTGTCCTGTGGTGCTGACAACATCTCCTCCTCTGCTCAGAATGTGATCGATGCCAACATCTTCCCAGTCCTGATTGAGATCCTTCAGAAGGCCGAATTCCGTACGAGGAAGGAGGCGGCGTGGGCGATCACTAACGCCACCTCTGGGGGCACTCCTGCTCAGATAAGGTGTGTTTACCAAACATGTGTCTGGTTCTCTGTTACATACTGACGGTCAGGGGGACACTGAGGTTTGAAAATTCTCTGTTGGATAAGGATGAACATCACCAGAGATTGTTGAAAGGCTTTTCCAACTCCCACACAACTATTGCATCACACCACTGACTGTACACAAATACAAGTCTGTTTTCCAGAGCTTGTAGTGATGCGAAGGATGTTTCTCAGTCTCCAAGTACGTCCATACATGTCCAGAGGTGGAGGTCAGGTGACTGTGGAGGAGAGTCCCTGACAGTCAGACCTCCTCGGTCCTCTTTGGTCTTCAAACCTCTCACATCTGTTTGGATCAGTCTCCTGCTGCAGTGTGAATCCTGCTCCACACAGATCCAGAGCAGAGGGTGGAGATACTTCTCCTCAGTCTGGGTGGAGTCTATTCACACTTCAATATCCCCCCACCATGTTTCACTGTGGGCTGATCCACTGTGGGACCCTCCTCTCTCCTGTTGGTCTCCTTACATTCACACTGATCTCTAACTGGGATTGTTCAGTAAACAGGACTTCTTCCACCATCCACTGTGTAATGCTGCAGTGTCTGAGTCCACCTCAAGTGTCTGTCCCTGGTCCCCTCCTGAGAAGTGCTTCAGAGACGTTACTTGTCCTCTGAGAAACCTTCAGTCCATCATGATGTGATGCAGAGAGAGCTGCTCTGTGTTCACAGTAACAGTCTGACTTGTGACTCTGACTTAGTCCTGCTGCCATGTTTCCCACGGTTACAGTGTCTCTCAGTCAGTGACGTGCTGCTGGAGACTGGAGGCTCAGTCCTGTTTCTAACAGGTGGACAGGTGGATGGAGGTGAACACTGCTTCAGTGTTCACAGTTCCTCAATGTCGTCAACACTCAGTGACACTGATCTACTTCAGCTTATTGTTTATTTATTACAGGATTAAATATAATTCCCTAAAAATTTGTCCCCTGGTCTGTAGCACATCATTTTTGTCTTCATCAGTCATCATCACCTGATTGACATGAGTCATGACAGTCTTCAGTGCGTCCTGCACTGTGGACTCCAGGGACCAAACTGACTGAACCAAAAGCTGCACAAACACAACTTGAAGGTGGACTGATTATTTAACATGTCCTGGGTGGAGTTACTGTCTTACCCTGGGATCCCTCCGGCCTCCATTTTGTTGGCCACAGTGACGTCTGTGGACCACACGTCGTACTGCCAGCGTTTCTGACCCAGCACTCCTCCCAGGACCGTGCCACTGTGCACCCCGACCCGCATGTCCACATCAGTCTGGGTTTTCTCTCTGACGTACCTGTGGTGGATTCACAGAAGGGAAAACGTCTCAGCGCTGTGTCGTTCAGAGCGCACAGGGACATAACATAAATCCACTCGCTCATGTGGAATCTGACCAAAATGTTTCATCACGATCCATTTGGAGTTAATGACCTCTCAGGAAGTCGATACGAGTCCATCAGAGTGATCGATTCCACACTGTGGCCAAAGTGACTATCCCACTGCCTCACACACACGCAGCAGACACCCAGTGATCAGCATCGTCCACAGTGATCTGCAAGCTGCTCATGCATGTACTCACGAGATGGCCTCCACCATGGCCAGGCCCATCATGATGGAGCAGGCGGCGTGGTCCTCCCTGTAGTCCGGCAGTCCACAGATGCAGTAGTAGCAGTCTCCAAGGATCTTGATCCTCAGCTGGTGATATTTCTACAGGGTGGATGAGGTTAGGTCAGACTCAGATATCTACATCCTCATCCATCAGTCAGAGAAAAATGAAGGAATGATGGACCATCAAATACTGTGGACCACGTCAGGTTCAGATACAGACTTCTGTGGACTGGACTCAAACCACACATGCCTACAACAAGCTCTCTGTTGAGCTCCATAAGATCATCAAGCTGCTGCAGCATCCCCAGTCTTTCCAGCAGATTTTCTGGTTTCACTGATGAGAACAACAACAACCTCAGTTTCATTTCCATGAGGGGCTCAGGTCACTTTGAATGCAGCCTCACTGGGAAGACAGCACGAAACACTCCCTGTACTGGATCAAACTGCATTCAGACATCATATCAAGAAGTCATTTTAAAAGGACATCAAGTCACAAAATGACTTACAAATGACTTTAACACAGGAGCATAAAATCTGAGTCTTGTTATCACTACAAGGTTGCCAGGCAACCAACACAGACTCCAGAAAGTCAATACATCAGCTGTAAGAAGTAGTCCCAGCTTCAGGTTCTGCTGTAAACAGGGGTCAGTGACCTTTACTATCAACAGAGCCACTTTTCACCAAAAAAATAAAAAAAATATAATCTGCTTGGAGCCGCAGGACATTTTTTCAACCGTATCATGAAGATAACACAACATATGACGTCTGAATTTCATCATTAACATAAATGAGCATTATTAATGTGATTTTGTCTGAATGGTCCGAGCAGCAGGATCAGCACCAACAGAGCAACATGTTTAGCATGTGACATGTGGTTATTCAGGATTATGTGGTTCTTGTAATAACTTTGCATATTGATTACCATAATACCATGTGTTATCTCAATAAACTCATAATAATCTCAATAAAGAAAACTATTTAGATTTACCTTTATTGGAGATGCCATTACCAGTACAACACAAAATTAAAATATATGAATCCACTGGCAACATACTTGTTTTTGCAAATGAGTAAACTAATGGGACAGTTGCCTGCTGTTACATGATTGATATCAAAATAAATATCAGTTTCATGTCCAGTGCAATCCTCCTGTTCTTCCCCCAGACAGAAAGCTATCAGCCTGAGCTACAGGTCCTTCAGATCTCATCACATCAGCTTCCTGAAACACAAGCTCTGTTACCAAAGGCCTGTAACCAATGATGAACTAAAACGTAATTTTAATTCTAAAAAATAATACTAGGCTATTTATTTCATCTTTTGTCAAAGAGGCAGGGAGCTGCTGGGATCGGGTGAAGGAGCCTCATGTGGCTCTGGAGCTGCAGGTCGTTGACCCCTGCAGTGAAACAACAACTTGTTTCTAGATTTGTGTTTATCTGTGGATTAAACACATGAGATACAGACCCTGTTGTAAATCATTATAGAACTGCAGCAGGGATGTTTGCAGAGGTGTGTGTGGTTATTCTGTGTACATGTGATTAATTAAAATCATTTATCTACACTTAAAGCATTAGTCAGTATATCTGCTACAAGTATTTAGTTTGCCATAATTTCACTTCCTTTGTCACAGTGACTGTGCATATGATTTTGAAATGATCTCAAATAACTCAGATGAAGGGTGGACATGGATTGTAAATGTCTGTATAACAGTCTGATTAGTGCTGGTAAGTGTGATGAACATGATAAAAATCCTCACACGTCTGTATCTGAAACATGTCATGAGACGATCGTTGTGATGTAACACTGTTAAAAACTCACTGCAGCCAGTTTGTCAAAGCGAGCGAAGAGCTCATTGAGGAGTTTGACGAGCTCCTGAGCGCTGCAGGACGACGACAGCTGGGTGAAGCCCACGATGTCTGCAAATAAAATACTGCAGGACAACAAGACACACACACAGAACAACATGTTACACAGCACAGCAGCCATCATGCACATTTCCACTGTTTCAACCACAGACTGTTTATAGAAGTAGACGACGTCTCTGGAGCTTAAAATGAGGGTGATGCTGAAGTGCGAAAAAGTGCAATACTCCCAACGGCCACTAGAGGCTGGCTCCAAAAAAACTCTGACTCCAAGTGGCTTCATGAAATATTCAGCCAATACATTTTTTTTCCACTCTGATGTCATTCAAGTCACTCTGATGTCATTCAAGTCACTCTGATGTCATTCGATCAAGTCAACTCTTCTTCCCAGTGATCTGGTGGGAGGAGTTAGGGGCGGGGTTAGTCTGATTGACAGGCGGTCCATCTGAAAATCATTTCATCATTAAGGAGATATCAGGCTGAGAGAAGGGGAGGAGTTAGGGGCGGGGTTAGTCTGATCAACAGCTCTGGTCTCCAATGGGAGTAGTGGTGAAGTCCACTCCTGTACACATTGGGCCAGAAGGGTCAGACCCGCCTCCTCACTGCTCCTTTCAAATCCAAATATGGTCACTTCTGGCTTCAAACAACAAGCACGGCCACATTCAAATACTTCTGAATGAGAGTCCACAAACCAACAGGTGACGTCACATCTGACCTCGTCCATTTCTATGAACAGTCTGTGTTTTCAACTCTGTTTCAACAACTGTAACACTCATAGGGTTTCCACTGCATTGGCATTAAGACTTAAGACTGTCCATGTCTTGGACAGACATGGACAGAGTTGGACAGAGTTGGACAGAGGTAACAGAGGTGCTGGGTTACCTGACGTTTTCATGCCTGTACATGTACATGGTGTTGAACTGCTGCATCTCTTTCTGACTGGGCTCCTTCTTCATGTCCTGAAGCATCTCATCAGCTATGTGCTTTGGAAGGATGGAGAGCAGCAGACGCTCCTGTGGAGGACAAACACAGACACTGAGGACGTCATAAAGACCTATTTCAAAAAGCTTATTTCAACAACTCATGTACTCTGGGCTTAGGTTCATTACAACATATGGCCCTTCCTGATTTCCACTTTGATAATTAAATCAGGAAAGAGAGAGGTGCCCAGACATCATCTTATGAACGTATTAGTCCAACATCTCCTGACCCTGATTAATATTAGTCCTCCTGTGCTGTGAACAGTTGTCACAGCTCCTCATCAGGATGACACCACACAGAGGGATCAGACACATCGACATAGCAGGAGACCATAGGGCAGCTTGATTACAACATATTTGTTCTTGGAGTAAGGATTTTAGAGCTGACATCTGTTGCTCGTGGACTAAAATCTTTAAAATGTAAATACACATTTTTTAAAAAACAGGTTTTGAACTAGAGACAAACATGAGTCCGATGAGTGAAGAGAATCTAAAGCATACAGAAAGCTTTTTAAAGGAGCTGTGTTTGCCGGGAGCTTTGTTTACATTCAGCTGATTGGCCTCAAACTGTCAGTGAGGCCACGGTGACCCAGACAGACAGCACTGATGTGTCAAGTGGAAACAAAAAGCCTCCATTACACACACACAAGTGGACTGTGAACGCATATTTCAAACAGGCCTTCACACACAGACACACAGTGTACGTGGACACTCAGGGCGGGTGAGGTGGCGTTGGGGGGGAGCAGCACGGCGGCTTTCAATATTCTTATCAAAACTGACAGAGAGCCAGAGAGAGGCAACAAACGGCTGAGCGGGTTGGCTCTGTGATTACAGCTGACACCGTCTCAGGAGGCCGGTTGTCATGGCAACCAGCAGCAACCGGATGCTCCTTGATTGGTTGTCGGCCCTCGTCGCCCAGCAGCCCGTGCTTCTCCATTAGTATTCTGGGAGTTTCTTCCACTCATGGTTTTATCAGCACTCATGTTTTCTTTTTCCTCTCCATCACTTCTCACACCTTCACTCCCATAACCCCCCCTCCCCCCTCTGTGTGTAAACCATCTCTTCCATAAATAGTAGTGATGTAGAAAGCTCTCTGGCCACAGATGTGAGGAGAGGAGAGGAGGGGAGCTGACTGCTGACACAGAACCAGCTCAGGCAGACAAACAAGATGCTGCACAGTAATGCTGCCGGCTCTGTCTACACTGATGTTTACCATCCCAACAGGTCAAACATCAGAGACAGTGTTAGTGTGTAACTTAGCATCACAGACTGTCAAACTAAGCATGCCTGAGGTGAAGCTAAACCTGAAAACTCACCTGACCAGGATCAGACCCCTGGGTAGTGAGAGGTTTCCATGGTAACTTTATTCTGACTGTGGGGAAGTGGGGCTGGTTTAGCTGGTTGTCTCGCTACAGGTGTGATCTGATCAGTTTCATGTGTCCCCCTGTGTGTTGTGTGTTGGTGTCACAGCTGAGGCTGATAAGAACATCATCAGTTTCTTCGACATGGATTCCAGTTTTCATTCAGACCATGAATGTTTGTATCAAATTCCATCACAGGTCCTGCAACAGCTGGTGATGCTGGATGAGAGTCAGGGTCTGGAAACCATGACCCTGTTCACACCTGGCTACTTTCATCCAGCTCGGGTTTCAGGAACACAACTGTACAGCTGAGATGCATTCAGTTCATGCCTGGTATTTACATGCGTCTCCAAACCGTCCTGCCAATCACTTGTGTTTGTGTGTCACCACGGCAACGTCGGGACCGCACAGTTATCATGTTACATCGATTTCCCCTTTTTAAAACAATTTCCTCCCAACCCACTTCTTTCCAAAGTGGGTCGGGACTTGTGTTGGGGACTAGAGGGTCATCAGTTCACGTCCCGACCCAGACAAAAACAGAGTAAGTGTTCACACTATAAAGGGTATGTGGTCACTTGAGTTCCAAGTTGAGTTGAGTGCTCTCAGTGTGTTTTAGTGGTCGTTTACACTTGTCCTCAGTGGAAGTAAGTCCTTAGTTTGGTACTGTCCCCGAAACCTTAGACGAATGAAAGTAGCTGAGTGTGAACAGGGTCCATGAATGTCTGTGTGAAATACCAAGCAGGTGTTTAGTGTGGAACTGGTTACATTAATGATCTTAGTGGGAAAGTCACAGATTACCAACATGGGAGCAGATACAGTGACTTTCAGATGTGAGTGTACTGGGTTAGTTTTAACTGTTTGATCTTGTTGAGTTTATAACATGGTTCAGTTATGACCATGATTCCTGTGGTGCTGGTTTTTACAGAGTGTCCCTGAACATGTCTTAAGCTTCTCTGCTAAGACGATGTGTAAACACATGTTCACGACATGACGGCAGGAGGCTGGTTGTTTTACAGCAGTCTGTGAACACTTCACAGTAAATTCACAGACAGGTGCAGAACGTGTCGTAGCTTCCTCAAGGAGCGACGCTACACTCTGGTGTGCCTGCAAATGTTTCACAATAAAAGCCCCTGTGATGAAATATGAAATGTTTTCTGTGCAGTGAAGGGCTAGCAGTGGGATTTTATTTTGAAATGTAATATTTTGACTCACTCCTGATTCAGTGTGAAGGGTAAAAGGCTTTTATCAAATACCTCCTGGGATGTCAGAGTCCATAATGTTTGCAGTTTTTTTCCAAACAAAATAAGTTGCTTTTTTTATTAACAGAATAGTTTTTTCTTAAATTGTTGATCAATATAAAAGTTCAGAATGTAAAAAAGCAGAAATAAATAATTAAATAAATGTTTTTGCAGTCTGGATGATTTTCTATTTTTGACATTATCTGTGGGCCGACAGTTTGCGACTGCAAAGTAAAAATGTCTTGTGTCAGTCCTGTCCATCCCTGACCTGCTGCTGGCTCTGCTCCTCCAGGTTCAGTTTGACCTCCAGTGATTGTCTGGCCTCCAGGAAGGCTTTCCGATGCTTCCGGTCAGCCATGTAGTACGACATGACGCCCACAGTGATGGCACACACGTAGATCACGATGTTGGCCAGCAGCTGGGAAACAACAACAACAACACACACACAAGAAGCAGTGAGCGTTTCACTTCAAAAACAAACACATCAACACATATTACTCGTACAACAGTCTCAATTTAATGGACAACTGTGCACAGCAGCCACACGTCCTCCTACATGTAACACAAATCTCACACAACAGGAAATGTTGGGTTGTGTTAACCCAGAACTGGGTATTGGACTAACTACAGGCTGGGTTAATTTAACCCAGGAAGATGGGCGGTATTTACCCAACAGTTTGTAGTTTTTATTCATATTTTGTTGTTTTTTACTCAAATTTTGTTTTTATCCAGCAGTTTGTAGTTTTTACCAAGTATTTGTTGTTTTTACCTGACAAAAAAACCCAATAAAATGTTGTTATATTTTGGATAAAAACAACAACATTTTAGTAAAAACTACAAATGTTGGCTTCGTCCATTTCTATAAAACAGACAAAAACATACAAAAAACCAACAACATGTTTGTTGGTCTCTCAACAAGTAGCAGAAAGCTCTGTTGTCCACCATCTTTAAATAAGAGCAAGAATCATTACTTCATTGAGGAACACAAGTATTTTCTGTGAGTGTAACACATCACAGCTGCACAGTAACGACACACAGGAGCAAAAATCTTTTTAGTTTCTGTTTCATTTACAGAATTTTTCAATATCTAAAATACACTTTAAATTAGACTGAATATTCATGTCATATGTAAAATAACATGAAACATAGTGAATAGTCAGAACATTTCTGCTTCATATAAAAATGAATAAAAATATTCATATAACTAAATAAAAAATATAATTAAAAAAAATATATATATCTTTTATCTAACACATGAAACGCTCATTAAATGTGTCCTTAAAGCACATTAAAAACCCACAGCTCCAGTCTAACTGTACTGGAATCCTGTTCCTGTCCATCACATACTGTCAGTGTGACCCATTGATGTGTCTTTACATGGGATCAATAACATTGTGGCACAGATGATTCAGATACATCAGTGAGGAGGAGGGTCTGAGGTCACTGCCCAGTGTGTATGAGACTGGACTTCAGCACCGGTCTCAAGAGCTGTCAATCAAACTGCAACAATGTGTGGTTTAAACTTCTGTGATTGTGTTTTAACCAGTGACTGTACCCTCCCATCCAACCCGCCTGTACACCACAGACTGCTGTTATCCACACAGAATCTGATCACACAGCTGAACAGTGGGTTGGAGCTTAAAATAGAGGAAACACTCAGCAATATGACAAGCTCAATTTAGACATTTGTCTGATGATTAGGTTCATAAACATGATTTATTGTCACAGATCAGTCAGTCAGCTCCAATACTGTGTCTTCTCACAAAAGCAGCTCCTGGATTTGTGTGTGTGTCTATGGTTTTTGTGGTTGCCATGGTCACACAGTCAACTGTGATGACAAGTTTGAAAAAGTCAACCAGCATGAAGTGTGGCACTGGCACCAAGTCAAACCAAAACATGGTTCTGATTGTATTGATGGAGTTTCCCTGCAACATTACTGCGATGAATGTGTCGCAACAGGATTACATTTTAAGTAAGTGGGAAGGCGCAATTTGAAAAAGTTTTAACTCGAGCGACAAATTCACGTCATGTGGTATCGCCGTATCCCAGTAACGGACTGTTCTTGTGTGTTGTCTTTTAGAAACTTTTTTAGAATTTATTTATTTTCTAGAATTTATTTTAAGATGCACTAAGGAGGAGGATTGCACCTTTCAATTTCATTGTACTGACAATGACAATAAAGACATTCTATTCTATTCTATTCTATTCTATTCTATTCTATTCTAATTCTATTCTATTCTAGGTTGAGTGTATGTCTCCGTCTATGTCCGTCCAGATCTTCATGACACGACTTTAACTCTGTACCAGGAAGCAGAGCAGCTGTTCTCCGTTTCTGGGACTTCCACAACAGGTAAAACCAGCAATATTTACGATCTCATTCATTGTTGACAGCCTAAGTGGCGGTCGCCGTGGTTACTGGGAGGAGTGCTCCTATTGGCTGTTACTCACAAGTGGTGAAATCGCCAGTACACACCCTTGAGTACACATCCTGAATACACGTGAGGTGAAAATGTGCATCGCATTCAGGATGAATTTGGCGTAACACAGTGATGAGACAGTGTGAGACAAACTTAATCCACAGACTGTATATGGATGTGAATGAAAGCAGTGAGAAGTGGGAAAAAAGGGCAATATGCACGACGGCCACTAGAGGCTGGCTCCAAAAAACTCTGACTCCCTTTGACTTCAATTCAAACACAGTCATTTTCAATCAGGAATTATTCAATTAATACATTTTGTCATTAGATAAAGTCACCTCTTATTCTCAGAGATCTGGTGGTCCATCTGAAAATCATTTCATCATTAAGATATCAAGATATTAGACTGAGAGAAGGGGAGGAGTTAGGGGGCGGGGCAAGCTTAATTGACAGCTCTGGTCTCTAATAAGAGTAGACCTGAACTCCAGTCTCATTCACATTGAACAATGACCTCAGCTTCCAGGGCCAGATGTTCCTCCTGACTCCTCCTTTCATATCCAAATATGGTCACTTCTGGCCCCAAACAACCAACATGGTGACCTTCAAACACCAACACCCAATGTTTCACTGGCTTCATTTATTCTATATACAGTCTATGTTCACCCGTAGCTTAAAAACACCAAATGACATATCACAGAAACAGAGCGTCTGACTGATTTATCAGCTAAATTTGGCCTTTCATAGATACTGTGTAGCAGTATTGTGCATTTTACTAATATCAAAACTTTTTCTCAGACCATATAATGCAGAAAACCACATCACTGCTACTTTGTAATTCCTCTGCACTACATCTCTCCACATCAAAAAAGCCCAGTACAGATAATATCTTGTTTCTTCCATCACCTGTGACTGAGAAGTGACAGTGAGTGGGTTGTAACAGGAAGTAGTTCTCAAATTTGGTGGCTGTGACTCAGGTCATAAATGAATTATAAGGTTGTTCGATTGATCCCTGGCTCCTCCTCAACATGTGTTCAAAGTTGTAACTTCCTCCTGATGTTAGCTAGCACCAAGTGCTTTGTAGACCTAAGGAGTCACCATTGATGTATTTCCACTACATGGTACCAGCTCGACTCGAGTCTCCTTGGTACCGTCTCCATCACAGAGGATAGTCCCTCCTCCATGTAGCTGGTGGTCAGGTGAAGGAGGAGAAAGTTGATCTTCAGTGATCTTCAGAATAACTGTTGTGGTGTCACAGAAACAGTTTGAAGATGTTTTCAGGAGAGAAATGAGTTGTTTTAACTTCAAATATGTTGTTGGTTCATCAGGTTAGAGCCTGATTAAAAACTTGCTCTGAGGTTTTCAGAGATGTGAGGTCCTGCTACAACCTCCATCAGCTGATCCACTGACCAGGAGCTCAGAGCTCAGGATCCCACTGACGTTCTTTAAAGATCAACATTGTACTAAAGCTTGTTGTTGTACTTGGATCTTTTTACTGTTTTATCCATATTGTAGAAACGTGTTATTCTGACCATCACTGTGCAGACTGTGTCAGTTTGTGGGTACATGTATCTCTGTGCAGCACACTGATGACACAGTAATGATTCTGACCAATCACATTTTATTACCTGCTGGTACCAGGCCGGGTCCTGTTTTGGAACCACATGAGAGCAGGTTCTAGAAAAGTGGAACCAGGTACTTTTTCCAAATGGAAAACCAAACCAAGTAAAGTCGAGTAGAGTCAAGCTGGTACCATGTAGTAGAAATGCACCATATGTGTGTGCAGTCCATCTACTATTCTCCAAAAGATGAAAGACCCTGTTCACACTTGGTTGATTTCATGCGTCTCGGGTGATCGGATCACAAGTGGACAGTGCAAAAATCAAGTGTAAAAGAACCACCAAGACGCATTGAGATCCGATCCCTCAAACCACACGTGGAGATGGTCTGGGACACATGTGACCCCATATGAAGTTGTGTCCCTTTAAGGACGTGACAGAGGAGCACTTTTTAACTAACTGTGGTAATTGTTTACAACAGCTGGACCTCTGCGAAGATAAGATCAACTTTACTAATCCCACACTGGGGATTGCTGGATGTTGCCGTAGTTACGTCCCTACACAAGTGGTCAGCAGGACGGTTTGGAGACACATGTTAATTACAAGCGTGAATACAGATGTGTCCCAGCTGTCCACTTGTGATCAGATCACCTGAAATGCAAGTGTGAACACCCTCATAGTTGTCTATATTCTTTATTTAGTTATTTGTGTCTGGGGACCTGTGCAGCATCAGATCATACAGAATAAGTTCAAAACTGTCGGCCTGCACTACCTGTTGCCATGTCTGTCATGCAAAATTGATATCGGCCTCAAAACTCCCATAACAGTCAGGCTCTCGTGCTCCAGCAAATCCTTTTTGTTTCTCTTTACTGCACAGTGTATGAAGTTAAAAGTGTTTTCTCACCAACTTCGATGTGTGTCTAGAGCTGAGTATCGCAGCCCTCTGTTGACAACAAAACGTACGACCAGATGTGAACACAGACGTCTCTCAACTTCTGCCTGATCCTTTATGTTTGTCATTAAGTTATTTATGTCAAATAAAGCATCTAAGAACTGATCTTATGCACTGTAAACAAGTCTGTCATTTTAATAAATCCTTTCTGCTTACCTCACAGATGCCCCCTGTATTTTTTTAAATGCACAAAAATACTTACAAAATTACAACAGACCAGTATCTGTAAATAACCATAAGATTCAACTAAAAAATGTTGGGATCACAGTGTTTGGTGCAGCTTCCTGGATCAGTGTGTGGCTCTGCCCCCCCCTCACTCTTACCTGTCTGCCTAGCGCTGCACCCTGGATGTCCTCCTGCTGCTGCTGGGCGATGGTGACGCCCAGAACCAGGGTGTGGACCCCGCAGGACACGGCAGTGATGAGCACAATGGGCGTCAGTCTCAGAGGCAGAGTCAGGAAAAAGGAGAAGCTGAAGAAGGCCTGCCAGCCCACCGTGTCGCTGGCCTGGTGGAAGCGAGCGTAGTTCAGACCCAGGTAGCAGAATATCTGAGCCGCTATCAGCATCCACAGGGCGTAGGGCACCACCCTTCTGGAGATGCGGTCCGGCAACAGCCCAAAGCGGCACAGCAGGTAGAGGATAATATCCGCCGCCAGTCCCACCGACGCCACTAAAACAGAAGCCAGCTTGTCGCTGGTGTAGACCACGGCGCACATGACGATGATGTAGCTGTCGAACAGGGCAGCGAACACGACCAGCACCAGCAGGGTTTCGTGTCTCTGCCGTCTGAAGTAGGTCTGGTACAGGTTCTCTAGAGACTCGGGTGCGAAGGTGAGGCGC
>OOFC01047323.1:5997-16807 GCA_900323345.1 Pseudochromis fuscus
CCATGCACAGCCCTCTGCTCTCAGCCGGAGCGAGGCTGGAGGACAACCTGCCAGCAAAGCTACGGAAGATGAACGCTGACCGCTGAGACTCCCACCGACCTCCAGCCACAGGAGGGGACCTGGACTTTACCGTGGGAGGCTTTGATAAGAAAAATCTGACGCTTTACTGACAATTTATTGATTCTTTTTCTTTTCTTTTTCCTTGAGACACAACCTTTACTGGAATTACTGTGATTTTTGTGTTTCATAGCAGAGGCAATCACACAGGCTTCGTTACACACACAACACATGCTTAACTTATCATTCTGCGAGGGTTGTGCATGTATACACCAAACCCATTGTTTAATGTATGCACCACTACACTTACTAGTCAATCTTAGTTTTATCTAAATATAAATTATATAAAGATGATATTAAATGCTCTTTGATCTTTGTGCTCCTTGTGTTTTTATTGTTGTGATCTTCCATTGATGTTCTCATTATAACTGTTGCAACAATAACTAATCCAGCAGTGCAGTGCAATGTAGTTTTAATAGGCTGTTGTTAATGCCCTAATTTTCTCCCTTTGGCAAGTGACACTTCATGCTGGAGCAATCCCATAATTCCTCAGTGCATATAGGAGAGAGAGAGGGTGATGACAAAACACTGCTGCTAAGAATGAAATATGAACAGTGTTTATTGGAGAGTAGAGTTTGATTATATTTAGTTAAATCTTCCAGACAAAGGAGAAATGTGGTCACTGTCTGACAAACACACCAGTGATTATATGGCCTCCTCTCTAATTCATGAGCATTTATTTCTTTTACCAGCTATCATGTTTGCTCAGGATTTACAGTCTCTGGTTCCAGACCCGAGCAAACAAAGACTGGAGCAACATGAAACTTAAGACACAAATCCAGGCACTGCACGGCTGTAACTCCACGAAAAACTTCGAGCACAGCAGAAACAAGGTCAGCGTATTTCACCTACCTACCTAGAAGACCGTTATTTCACCACCACAGCAGCACACAGACAGGAAAATCAATGGAGGAGGGAGATTTCCTTCGCTTCAACGGCACAATCGCAGAGTCCTCCTCCCCCCTCCTTACAATGAATCCACCGCTTCGACCACCCACTCAGTTTACACAGAGCCTAAACTGCCTCGTACGCTCTATTCCTCTAATTTAGCTGCAAACAGCTTCGTGTCTGTGTTTGTCCACTTTACTCACTACACACATGGTTCGGCGCCCTTCCCGAGCCGTCAATGATTTGCCAAATTACACGAAAAAATACATAGAAACAGGGTGATTACAGGAGGGAGCACCTCAGAGGGAATGTGAAGACAGTTAATAATGAAACTGAGTATGATGAACCAGCAGGAGGGTGACCTGCTGTTTAATGCACCTACATCCAGTTCACTAAGTAGCTAAAGTTGGTGAGAATTATTTTATGAAGCAGGCTTTTACACAATAACAATCTTGTTATGTATTCATCTGCTAATTATCAATTATTTTGCTTTCACTGACAACACTTAACCATCCACTGTGCAGTTATTATCAAAACTGTGGGAACATGACTTCATTTTAATCTCTTGTATTAAGAGAGAAAGTAAAACATGAACCAACCCAGTTGCCCCTGTAAGTTGGGAATAATGGGTTTTTTTGTTTTCTGAAGAGAAACTAGCCACAACTTGTTTCTACCCCCAAAAGTTTGTAGGTAAAGGTAAAAGATTTCAGTGATAGATGAGATCAATGCCTCTTATACAAGCATTGGAAGAATGTAAAATGTCATGATACCATCTTTATTCCATCCAAACTCATTTAGTGAAATCAGTCTATCTCAGTTGTGTTATTGGACCACTACAAAGATTTGTTGGTGAAATGTTACATTCATATTTTGATTCAATTTATTTGCCTTTAATCAAGTTTAAACTTTCACCTTCAGTTTGTCCACTCAAATTGATTTAAGTTCAAGCAATATTGGTCAAACAGGTTGGCACAATGAAATCCACAGGGATCCACCTCGGTATGTGTATGTATGTGTGTCACTAGCAGATAGCTAACATGGCTTAACACAAAGTCATCTGAGCCAGATTCTGACCAAAGGTAACACAGTCCGCCTCTGAAGTTCACGTTATGATTCATTTCTTTTGAAAATAAGAAGTGCAAAAACAACAAACTGCCATTTAACACTGGGTTATGTGCTAGGATAATATTTTAGTGCAGGGGTCCCCAACCTTTTTTGCACCATGGCCCGGTTTAATGTCAGCATTATTTTCACTGACCGGCCTTAAAGATGTGGCAGATAAATACAGCGAAAAAAAAATAACACGAAACCACTAACACCGAGTGTATCTCTGGCGATACAGAGTGGCTAGAATAAATCAACTTACTGTTATTTCTCGGACGTTTAGCGATGTGATTCCAGCTGATTCTGAAAGCCGACAAGTGGAGCGTTTCATGTATATTACATGCATTACAGTTGTAATGCAGGGAATGGAGTCATGCTGTGATGTGCAAAGTTCCGTACATATTACCTACATTACGGTAGTGTATGGAATCTCTGCTTGTCGGCTTTCAGAATCAGCTGGAATCACATCGTTAACGCAAATGACCGAGGAATTATGGTGATTTGATTGAAACACGTCACTTCCTGTCAGCAGCTAAATGGTCGGGGTAAAATGGTTAAATTGACTTTTTCCCCTTTGCAGAGAAGCTCTTCATAGATAGTTTGTTTTTCACTCATTTTCGCTAGTTTGCGTCTTATTTTTGGGGTAATGTGTCTGAGACTTCGTATCATGTGACCAAGTCAAATGTCTTGACATGTCAAGAGGCACAGGCGAAAGGTAAGTCGGAGAGAATCCAATCAGGTTTCAAAATAAAACGTCTTACAGACTCTAATAGTCAATACAATGGAAATTATAGAAATGATTTATTCTTTCTATGCGGCCCGGTAACAAATGCCTCATGGTTGGGGACCACTGTTTTAGTGGATATGTATAAATTGGTGTTGTTGACCACAACCAAAGAAGTTGTTGTTGGTTTTTTTGCCAGTGTTTGTATCTACACTTGTTTGTTAGCAACATTACAGAAAACTACCAAACTGTGTCTATTTATTTATTTATTTATGAGAGATAAGATCTTACCCGAGAAACAAATGATTACAGTTTGGAGGATTAGAGGATGGGATGAATGTTTTAAGAAGATAATGTTGCGGGAGAGACCACCAGAGTTCAGTCCACAGCATCAGTGCAGCTGGATGATGATCAGCAGAGGGTTGTACTCTCTGGTACACTTTCATTTTTGAACAAGTTGACAAATCTGATGACAGATGGAAAAATATGAATTATATTAAAATACCTCAACTAGTGGCCTTTGTGTTGGATATAGCCAGGTTATCTGTCTCCACTGCTTCAAGTAGTTATGCTGTTGTGAAGTCAGTTAGGTGTTGGCGGTACATCCATACAGCCATCCCAAAATGTCAAGACACTTTTAGGTATGTGTCCACAAAGCTAGATCTTTTATTTAAATCTCATTTTGTGCACGTTAGCTGATTCCAGTTTGGAGGAGAACGGGTTTATTTATTCTCAGTCTGCCCTGACTGAACAGCAGTGACATACAAGTCCAACAGACATCATCTTTCTCAGGCAGCACTGGAAGATCCCGGGAGCAGTTTGTCACAAGAATTATGCAGATTAGTTGCTCCATGTGTACATAGCCCAACAACAACCTGTACAGCTTGTTGCCATCTTTTTTATTTTTTGCTTCCTCTGGCACGGCAAGGTGGTGTCCTCAGTCACCGATACAGCTCTGTCCCAAATCTTATTTAATGGATGAAAATAGGCATCAAATCGGGGGCTGCAAATAAATAAATAAATCATTAGAAGCCCACACTGTAATACCCCTAATTACTCTGTACATGTATTAATCTAAAACACAAGAGGCTCACAACAAGGATTTACACTCAATGAAGACCCTAGGACCCCTAACCTATCACCATACACACCAGTGAGCAGTGGTTCCTAACACGTCTCTGGGGGTCATCAGGTGGAAAACCTCCCTTCAACGGTGTTTCACCTACTTCCTACTTAGTTCCACGACACCTCCAGGAGGCTAGGCAGTGAACTCTGGCGTCCTAGAGTCACCCCCCCCAGTGCTAGTTCACACTGCTCCTACACTAACACTGAGACTACACAAACCAACTCACCAAACTTGCTACTACTACATGCTAATGCTAAGCGCTAAGATGCTTGTAATGCTTAAAACTCACCACAGACAAAAGCTCACCCTATACAAACTATACAATGCTAATGCTTACTGCTAATGCTAACTGCTAATGCTAACTGCTAAGATACTACTTAAAACCACACCGAGAGACTATAAAAAACCTTAAGCCCAACATTAATGCTAATTGCTAGCTGCTAGCTGCTAGTTGCTAGCTAATACATCTAAGATGCTAGTGCTAATTACTAAGTGCATATATAATATTGTATATACATATGTAGATATTGCATTTCACATACGTTTATTTTCAGTTTTGGATTGAATGCCAAACCTCATTTCACTGTAATTTAATCTAATCTGATGTAATCTAATTTGCAACACTGTAAAATATTATCTAGATTAATTTCTGTTATTTTGTTATGAATATGTAAAGCTGATAACCTGTGTAAGGTACAAAAAACCACTCTCACATCTTACTAGTGGATCGCCAATTTTGCACATTGAAAATTACACCCAGGAATAAAGTCAAAGAAATACAGAGGACACAATCAGATAAAACTAAAACAGTCCTAAGAAACAATCGAGTGGAAAAGTCGGATTAAATCTCCTGGAGAAGACTGCAGTGTGTGTGTTTTGCATAATTTTATAACCAAATGAGAATGAAGGTCTACCTGCAGCTGATATTCAGCTCTTTTCGGTACTATTTTGCATCTATGTGTCATAAAAATAAAAGCACCAAGCACCATAATTTATGGCCCCTCACTTACTGACTCACTGAGAAAATGCCACCTCAATAGAAACCTTCCCACAGCAGCACTGACACCACCTCCGCTGCTTCTCCCCGCTAACAACAGGGCAGACCTCGGTGACACCGTTTCCGTCAGTTTTAGGGAGTCGGCTCCGGTCTGAGGTGTTTTCAGAGCCGCTGCTGTAATGACCCCGACACTGATGTCTCAACAGGTTAAAAATAACCGGAACATGAATACTTAATAACAAGGCAAGGCATGCAGAGGCTCATTAGGAGCCCATCTCACCGACTTCCCACACTGTCCTAAAACTCAGAACTCTGTCATGTTATTATCTGCTCCAAAATAGAGGAGGGGGGGAGGGGGTGTTGCATAAGTTGTAAACCATCAATCTAAGGGTGGGAAAAAAACCCAAAGAAACACACAACAAATTAATTTGCCATCCATTCCCGTCAGTCAGATTTTGGTTTTGATGTATAGCCGATTCATTTCTAATCCACAGTGAGCCGTGTCCTTGTGCTGGTGTGTTGTACCAACTGTGAATGAATGGATAATTAGGCCACTTGTGGTGTCTAAAAGGGAAATGTGCCTGACTGAACCACCTTACGGAGACACACACACACACACACACACACACACACACACACGCTTCTGTCTGAAGACACACAACAAACAGATGCAGCAGCCGTCAATCAAAAACAAGCCACTTCTTTCCACCACAGTCACCACGGCAACATGGGAGCCACTTTGCCCTGCAGCAGTGGGGGCTGAATATACAGCTAAGGTGTATGTACAACAGTGAGTGTGCATGTGTGTGTGTGTGTTATAAATACAGCATTTCTAAATTTAAGTGTGTTTCTCGGTGTTTACCGGCCGCAGATGAGTCGGACCGCTGATCTAAACTGCAGATATTAGGCGTCTCATCTGCAGCTCTGTGATTTATTTCTCATTTTCCACGGCGAGTCAGCCTGTGGGAATCAGGGGGAAAAGACAGAGAATAACATCAGCGCCAACATCTTTCTGAGTAGCATTTTAATTTCTGATTTACAATAGAGACAACCACTGCTGACATGCTTTGAAAATAATGAATGGCTGATGCATTGGTTTTTTCCATGCATACATTACCATAATACTTGCCCGTGGGCGTTGTGTGTGGAGAACGTGTAAATATTGGTTCTTTAAAGCTCGCATGTGCCCAGACTGAAGTGCAGGAAGAATGAACTGTTCATCTTAGAGAGGCAGCGTAGTACGAGCGTCCTCCGGGGACCTCCCTCTCATTGCCCTGTCTAACCAAACCAGGCTAAAGATTGCAGGACTGATCAATACCTGCCTCACCGCCACAACCTGACCCATGACCTGCGACGCAATCTGATGCTCGGAGGCTCGGATAATCACTGGGCTTTGCGGGAACAGCTGGTGTCAAGAGTGATTGGAAGATGCAGGTCCATCTATAGCTCAGAGGGAACTTTGGTGCAAACCCAACACGATGACCTCATGTCCCCTCATAAGAAATCAATAGCTCGGAGCTGTGTTCATATCAGCAACATACACAAGAACATACACGATGCACTGCTGTGTACTTCAAGGACATTGGTGACGCTCCAAACACGGCTTTTTGCATTTATTGGTCCTCATGTGTGTGAACTCGCTGCGAGGCTTCACAGCTGCAAAGCAGGATATTCAGTGCAATTTGTTTTCAGCTGTACACCTGTCAGCAGCTTCAGGGGCCGCGCTGCTCGCTGTGTGGGAGCTTCGATTGGACAAAGGCTACTCGAGTCCTCGGCATGTGGATATAAGCTAACGGGCAGGGCTCAGCTGAAATCAATGTCATGTCATCAATCAACAATCTTTTTAATGTAAAATAACGAATGGGTAAAGCATTGATCCTCAGATTATCATGGGAGAGACCAAACCTCCAGGAAGAGGGGGGAGGTGTGTAAACCTAATCTGGAAAATAAGATCATGTGACGTCCTCTGTTATAATCCAAGATTTTATTTTGTTTTACATATTGTTTTAAATCCTTTAAAAAATGAAAGTAACAATAAAACAACAATGAAATAAAAGAAAATATTCAGCTCTTCAAAGCACTTGAGCAAATTTCCATACTTCAGATATTACTGCTTTAATTTTACAAGGTTTGATGTGTTATTTATTTATTTTTTGTGCTTTTTAATGTTCAATGAAGGATATTTAGCAAAAGAAATGCATTTAAGACATATTTATTGAGACATAAATTTAAAGTATTACACATGCATTCAACAAGTTTTCAGTTTATAATTAAAGAAAATAATATCTCTCAATTTGTGATATAATAATGAATTAATTAACCAACCGTCGAACCACAGTTGAGGTGTGTGGTTTTATCTGACATGTAAATTCACAGTCTGTACAATTTCAAAGCTTATTTAAACAGTATACAGGCCTTTAGACCTGAAATGACCTCTGTTGTTGTGTTTACTTTTTGAGTAGCTTTAATTTGAAAGAGCAATCAGCCATGGTTGGACACCTCCATCGTTTAATCCTTTCATTAAAGAAAAGACAGGATGCAGGACGATGGATATTTACAGCATCAGACATAAAAGCTTCAAGTTAAATTATATTGTGTGATCAAAGGTTCAGTGTGAAACAATTAGAGGATAATTGAGAGGCTGGGAGTGTTTCAGGAGGACACATGAGGTTCATCGTGAATCTTGGATATTAGGGAATGATGCACATTGTTCTGTCGTCAATTATTTTGAGATCAATCAGAATTTTAAATCTTCAAACTGAGGTTAGGGCCTTTCTTTGCCTCAGCTGCAGAAGGTATCCAGCCTTTATTTATGACGGAGTCATATCAGAGGCAGGTATTTTCACACTTCAATCAGGATCAGGATCAGGATCAGGATCAGGACTGCATTACACTGCTACAGTAATACAGTAATATGAACCATACACTGTTTAATGGATGAAGCTAACGTGACGTCACCTGTTGAACATTTCACATTTTGAAGCCAGGAGTTTGGCATTTGACGTCACCAGTTTGTTTTTTTGGAGCCAGAAGTGACCATATTTGGATATGAAGGGAGGAGTGAGGAGGCGGGTCTGACCCTTGAACCTGAGGACACTGTCCAATGTGGATGAGACTGGAATTCACCAGTAAACAAGCCTCCAAATCACCTGTAAATCAATGGAGACCAGAGCTGTCAATCAAACTAACCCCGCCCCTAACTCCTCCTCTAATATCTGATTAATGATAAATGATTTCCAGATGGACCAGATCACTGAGAAGAAGAGTTGATAACATCAGAATAACTTGTGGAAAAAATGTAACGACTGAATATTTCAGGATTGAAAATGAGGGTTTTTGAATTGGAGTCAGTTGGAGGATTTTGGAGCCAGCATCTAGTGGCTGTCAGGAGTATTGCACTTTTTTCCACATTGGCTTCACTTCAGAGGTTACATCCATCTCTAATATGCAGTTTATGAAACAAACTCAAGACTTCATCAAACCATTTCAAAACAAAATCCCACTGCTAAAGTTTAACCCTTCATTTCTTAACCAAGGTTTTAATGAAGTATTTGCAGGCACACTGTTTAATGGACTCATCCCTGTTGGTTCATACTGATTATTGCCTCGGGCGCTACTAGAGATCTGCTTTTTAATTGACTGCTGCTTTATATTTGAGGAAATATGCCATTTGTCTAATATCTCTGCTGAGTATCTTTATCAAATGATTTCTGTGAGTGTGAGAGTCTGTGTGGGTTTGTTCAATTCAGAAGAAAAAGTTGGAGGCGTTTTGATTAATTAAAGTTCAAGCCTGCGGCATCACAAAACCATCATAAAACCACAATTAGGCGCCTCACAATAAACGAAACCTAATGGCACCGTTAACCTCTCGCACACATTTTCACACCTTCTTGTTTTTCACACACAGTCCCACAGGAGTAAATGAGTAGTAATGAGACGCTTCTGACTACTGAGTGTGAATGGATTTATGCTGCTGCACATCGACTTTCTGTCCATTTGTCAAAGCATCAAATGGCGCTCGCTCCTGTCAGGAGGGAAATCCATGCACGGCCACACCATTAATTCATTACTCTAAACTCTGTCTGACAGTCAGAAGTGAAAACCTGGAGACTCCAACCTGTAAACACGAGTAATGGCTTTCTCCCACGCTCCATTTATCTATTTGCTCTCCCACTCCTCTTGATCCTTTTATGTCTTTTTGCCTCCTTTCTGCTCCTGCTACATTGTGCCGCATCAGCACTTTTCCTTCCCGGACAAATCGCTTGTCTGACGCCACCTCTTCTGTGAAATTGTACTTGTCACATGCAGGCGTGCACTTTGACGAAATATGATCGCACAAATTCAAACACACACACATTTCCACTGCAATAAGAGCACAGCCGTCCCTCTGTGCTCGCCTTGTTTCTCACTCTTCACTTCCTGCCTTCAGCACTTTTTTCTTTTCTTTTTTCTGAGACATGATTTGAAATCCATCTTCAGACACCGAAAAGTCTTTTACTTTTTAATCAGGCTCTTTCGGCCGACTTTTAATCATGCTCTTTCTGCAGTGTTCTGCATGGTACCGAGTGTGTGTGGGGAGGAGGAGGAGGAGGAGGAGGAGGAAGAGGAGGACTGTGACAGTGATGTGGGCAGTGAGTGAAAGCCAAGAGAATAAAAAGAGACCCCATCATTACACGCTGCCGTTCTGTCGTTCCATTAGAAAGTACAAAATGACCCTTATCACCCTGTCTTCCTTGCACAGAGACATAATTGGGTTTTCTGGGGAAAATTTCTTCGGACTTAAATTGCATTTGTTCTGTCTCCTCCCAGCTCTGCCCTGCTCAGCCCACCCTAGCAGCTCACAGTCCTCAAGGGGAGCGGAAAATAATAATCACCGCTGTCGTGCATTAATGGTCATTGCTGTACAGCTGCATCGCTGCATGGATAATAATAACATTAATTCTTGCAGCCACGGGTGTCATCCACTTATATGTGAAGCCAATTTCCCACGGATGTAAGTGAGATGAGGTTATTAAGAAAGTACTGACTGACCCTTTGGTCATGTGGGGTGGTTCTCTGGTCGAACCTGACACACAGGTGTGGTTAGTCACGATATAAGGAGGATGTATTCACACAAAGTGCAGGGTGAATGTGAGCATGGCTGGAGGCAACTGCTTTAAGGCCCCGCACCAAAATGAGATGTGGACCCTGTGAACACATTAGAGATGCATTACTTATTCATGACATTTTTGCTGGGATATTGACTCTTATTGTGAAACCTCTACCTGTGCAAAATCCAGCTGTACTGAAGCTGTAGACTGAACATGTTGGAATGAAATAGGAAATGTTGTAACACTACAAGCAATTTTCCATCCTCTGGTTACCTCCACCAAGGAGGTTATGTTTTTGCCGGGGTTTGTCTGTTTGTCTGTTGGTTTCCAAAATAACTCTAAAAGTTACAGACGGATTTTGATGAAATTTTCAGGGATTGTCCAGATGGGGATAAGGAACAAATGATTAGATTTTGGAAGTGATCCGGATCACCGTCTGGATCCAGGAATTTTTTGAAGGATTCTTTAACATTGGGAGATATGCAACATTTATGTATATGACTCCACCAAAAATGGTCAAAACACTTTGAAAAAAAATACAGGACAAGTTTCTAACATGGTCTACAATATATCAAAGATTGATCCAGATAAAGGAATAATTTCAGATAATATGATCCAGAATATGAAAAATTCGATCTTTGAAACTTGCATCATAAAAAAAACAAATGAAGCTAGAAACATGCAACAGACATCTTTAAACAGCCACGACGCTGTGGAACTAATATTGATATAAATAAACATAAGACTAATACTAGTAATATCTT
>OOFC01047324.1:3988-18408 GCA_900323345.1 Pseudochromis fuscus
TGGAGGGGACAGAAAGTCATAGAAAAAGAAAAGAAAAAGAGGAGGAAGGTTTGATAAAGCAACATAACAAGAGAAAACATAAAGAAAAAGCAGAGAGGAGGGAGATGGAGAGAGGGAAACAGAGGTTAATTCAACACCATGCAACATTGATTGAATAAAGTGAATTGCCGAGAGGCTACATGCATCATACGAATCAGTGCATATCAATGTCAGTTCACAGAAATGGGGCAGTGAAGGGAGAGAAAGGAGGAGGAGAGGGAAACCTTGTGGAAAACGAGGCTTTAAAAACACAAAGAGGGATGAGAGAAGAGGTCACACTTGACATATAAATAGTGCATAAACACATACACACACATACGCAATACGGCGGCGTACAGTTTACATATAATCTCACAGGGATCAATAATTCATGTGGAATGTTCTGAAGCACCATTATAGTATATATTATGGAGGATATAAACTGTCCCTCCAGATCAGATGCTTGTTCCTTGACAGGAGGAGGCGAGGGAGGGAGCAGCCGAGGGAAGGAAGGAGGTTAGACTGAAGCAAGCGACCTAAAGGGCAGATGGAGGGAAAAACGGCTCCACGCCAACTCAGTCTGACTGACAAACTGTCTGCAGCGAGATGAGTGACACACCAACCCGAGACGCAGACACACTGACTGACGCCGAAATTGATTAAGTGATTGACGGCGAAGACGCTCAAAGCAACTTGCGGGGCTTTGATATGATACCCGCCCTCCTACCTCAACCCCTACTGGCCTGGTTTGGCACTCACAGTGGTTTGCTGTCCATCCATCCCTCCATCCTTCTACCTCCTCCCCACTACCTACTTGACCGTATCGCTCTCCTGCTGTCTGACTCCCTGTTCTCTGTGCTTATTTATAGAGCTTTTCATTACTGGGGATGCAGAGGGGAGGACGGGCCAGGTGAGGAAAAGTGGAGGGAAAAGAAAGAGGGAGCAAGGAAATGAGTTTCGGAGAAGACAAGAGGATGAGAGGAAAATAGATGACGGCAGCAAGGTGGAAAACACAGCTGGAGACGAGGGCAGACATGAAACAGAGGCTCTCTGAGAAAGATGTTTGTGTTCTCTGTATGTTTACATCTGAGTGAGTGGGAGGGCATGTGTCCTCCTGAGTTATCAGCATACAGTCGGTGTAGGTGTACAGTCGGTGGGAATAGATGTTCACTCCGCTTTTGTGGGCAATCATACCCAGGACGATGGGGGTGTAGTCGCTCATAAAGTTGTTCTGAGCGGCGCATTGTGTGTTTACTTCATACATGACTGCCGCTAACGAATCAGATGGAAGGTACAAAGACGAACAAAAACACTAAAACAATATCCACCTCACAAAGATGACAGCTAATAAGACAGGAAATGACAGAGCGGGGAAAGGAAAAAAAAACAAAAAGGAGATTGAGAGAGGGATAAAGGGACGTATGCGGAGATGACAGAACAACTTCTTTAGGGAAAACTAATTGCTGGAGGTTCGTCAGCTCTAATTACAGGTCCCTGTGTTAATAGTCAATTGCACACCACTTTCCAGGAAGGATGGAGAGGTGGGAGGGAGGGAACGAGGGAGGGATGATAAGAGGCACGAGGACACGGAGATGGAGGGAGGGAGGGAGGCGAGCGAAAGGAACAAGAGAGAGTGTAAACCGAGGAGGACCTTGGTGAGAAGCAAGAAAAGATGAAAGAAAGAGGAGAGGGAAGATTAGAGAGAGGGATGGAGGGGAAGAGGAGGAACGAGAAAAAAGACAGAAGACGAGACAGAGTTACAGTGTGAGACAGAGAGAGAGAGAGAGAGAGAGAGAGATGCCCTCTTTGAATCTGGACTTCTCTGGCAGCACTCTGTTTCCATGGCAACAATTAAAATAGGCCTACATGCGCACACATACAGACACAGTTGATGGACACAGAGATATACTGTACACACACACACACACACACACACACACACACACACACACCAGCATACACAAGCATTGATCATGTAAATGCAGCAGTGTAGTCCAGAGTACCGCTCACTCTGCTGTGCATCTCTAAAGTGGGTGTATTTTACACACCAATTCATTTCGCGCGCGCACACACACACACATGTTTTCCATGTGAACACACACACGCACACACACACACACCAGCATTCAACACATACACACACACCCCCGGGGTGCAGATTATATTAGCCAACGCACTGTGTAACTCCAATGATCATTCAGAAAGATGAGGCCATTAAAAAGTCCCATAGTGAGTCAGAGCATGTCTCATAAAGAAACACAAAAGGCGTGTATTAAACTGTAGATTACACGAGTGAGGTTATGACACTAAATGACCCCATTTCCCCATCAGCCAGCCCTCGCGTCTCACCCACCATTTGCTCCATTAGGCACACCAGCGCACATAGCAGCCATATCAGTTACACACGGGTGGACCGCAGATAGCCTCCACCAGCTCAGGACCCTAAAGGTCTCAAACCCCGTGCACATTTCTCTGCTTTTTAAAAATCTTTTTTTGCACAGGCCTGTTTAACAACGACAAATTGTGCATTTGCATTTATTTAACCCAGAGTCTATCTTCTATCATAGTTAACAGAATAACTTTGGGTTTTTTAGTGGCAGCTGGTTCAACATAAGGAATTTTAAAGCTGCTTGAAACTTGAAATAAACAACGACTAAAGATAAACTTAGAAAAATAAATCCTCGGGTTTTTTTCCCCTCCCGACAATCAAACACTCGAGGTAATTTGTTTCATAAGAACCGTGTTAATGCGAGCGACTCAGCAACCCAACCACTGAATACTAATGACTGGCCAATTGCAAAGTAATCTGTGCAAAATATTCCTGCTGAATATGAATCCATGTTTATGTTAAAATGCAGAAAACATTCTTGCTAATACAGCAGGATTAAAGAGAGTGTTTTTATTTCACTTTTGTATTTCTGTCCCTCTTGCCTGGTTAAGACAGCCTCAGTCATAACTCAGTCAGCCACGAGGCGTCGGCCAATTAGGTAAGAACACATTGTTTCAGGTAGTTACCCACCCCAACCAAACAAAACCAGGTACTAAGTGGGCCCAAATGGACAATAAACGCTGTAATAGTAATTAATGAACTTCGAGGCTACCATGTCTCATATTGTTGTAGCGTAACGTTGACAGAGCAGGGATATGAGGCATGACGCAGATATTACAACTCTGTAATTATCTCTCTTTTTTCCCCTTTTTGCTGCCTATAAATCACAATTCTAACTAAGACAGAGTCCACAAAGCAGCTGTTGGAGAGCAGCTCACGACGTGGTCCTGTATGGAGCAAACACAGGCATCCAGCACACAATATGTAATCAGGAAGATTGGCTTTCAACCGGCTGTACAGGTGAACAAACAGACAGCATATTGTTTGAGGTTTGTATTAAATATATGTGACTGAAGCACACTCCGCTCCAATCACAGCATATTTTGCTCTCTCAGTAATAAATCCACACAGGACAGGAAGCATTATAGCCGCGAATGGTTTGTGCGCTTGTGGGCGGTATGAATGTGTGCAGTTGATGAATTTGGTTTGAAAGGTTGTGAACAGCGCCAGCAGTGGCTTACTCTCCCTAATGCATTTTTAGAACTGACATTTATGTTTTTCTCCTGTTTTTTTTTTTTTGTTCCAGTGGATGCCAGGAAAAAAAAAAAGTAACCTTAGTGCTAATCTGTAGCGATGAGACGCTTTGATTTGAAATTGATTCAACGGCGGACGGCACATGACGATATTAAAAACATTTTTCAGTCGGTGGTAGCATTTTGAGAAGGCCAGCCCCCGCTGCCCTGGGGATGTGACCAGGCCACACTGCGGGTCAGCGCACCGCATACTGATGAGAGGAGGAATCAGCTGGATACCACAATCGCTGCCAAACCTCCAAATACGTGAAAATATGAAAGAAATGGCGGTATAATGTGTGAACTCATTATAAACTGCTCTGATAAATATTCATGCAGACTGTCTCTGCAGCCTGCTGTGGAGGTGGAAGGTGGTGTGTGAGTGTGTGTGTGTGTGTGTGTGTGTGTGATTATGTGTTTGGACCGGTGTCTGTACATGATGTTCTGATGCAGCCACTCACCAGCCCCCTCACCAAAGCAGACCAGCCAGGTTTTTGCAGTCACATGTTCGCCGAGGCTCCAGGACCAATCTACTGGCATAATGGTCTCTATTTCAAGAAAGAGGGGACACTGAAGCGCCCGTCAGTCTTTTCCTCCTCGGATCCCTCCTTCTCTGTCTTTCATTTTAACTCTATGTAGCTCTTTCTTCTCTTCGTTTTATCGCTTTGTCTCTGAACAATGCTTCCTCTCAGTTCTCCCACTTATCTCTCTCTTGTGCTCGCACTCTCTCATCACCCTCTTCTCATTATGTGGTAAGTGTCAGGTTTGTCGATGGCATTATTTGCATGAAAACTGGAGGACAAAGGCGAACGGCAATTTTTCACATTTATTGCCTGGTTTGATATTTAGGAAGACAGCAGAAGACGGGACGGAAAGACAATCTCTCTATATCTCTCTGGATGACTTCAAACGTCTATGGTGCGTGTACATTATCTTAGCTGCTAAGTCAGGCGTGCTGTTCATTTCTCCTTTTAATTGAAATAAGAATGTCATGAGGAGAGGCTCACGTCAGAAGCTGCGGCAGCAGAATAAGTACGAGGAGTTTGAAAAATTGCCTGTTACGTCAAACCCACGCACACTTGAGGCTACTTGCGAGGATAGGTCTTTTGTCTGGGCTGGATTGTGATTTCATTTTAGGAAATGAACAAATGAGGAGGAGAAACTTCATCTTGTGACTTTTAGCATTCACCATAAAAAAAACAGGCTCTATAGACTCTAAACAGAGCCGGCTAATGTTCAGCACCACATTGTGCGTTCTTTATGATTTCAAGGCTAAACCCTCAGGTGGCATCTTGCCCTGACCCAGAACAACCGCTGACAGGTGATGAAAGAAAACGTTACCTGGACAACCTCTTTGACCACACAGCAGCGAGACGTGGGGGCGGTTGATCACATACACACACAAGCTGTGGCACCGTGGTGGGTGGGAGGAAGAGAAAAAGACTACCCGGGCCCTACACTGAACACCCTTGTTGTTGCCTTTAAGTCTCTATTTAAAAGAAAAAAAAAGTTTGTAAGGTTATTCCTATTTTTATCGGTTTGAGATTAGGTGTTGCTGAAATGTCAAAAATCTACAAGAAAGAGCAGAGTAAATGCCCCTCCGAGACAGAGCCTGAAACGGGAGAGATGACATTTAGTGTGACTTCTGGTTGATCAGAAAACGACTGTGTGAACTCTGAGTTATGGATAATTAGACATACAGATGTTAGTTATATATGGCATAATTATGGCAGGAGGAGAGCGACGGGGGGCACAATCACTTCCTTTGCATAAGGGCTATGATTACGCCTCTGCACACATTTTCTACTTTATTTATAAGCTGAGTGTGTGTGCGTGTAACCTGATGGTACAGCGCTGTATCCTCCAGTCTCTCGCAGCTTGTTGGTGCCTCTGCTTTGGGTCTGGAGCGACTCACCCAGAGAGTCGCTCCATGTTACATCAAGTCCTTTTTTTCTGTCTGGACAAGATGAGATGTGATATTAAAAGTGAACCTCTGTTGGGTTTCCTCTCCAGCTGCTGGTGAGTGAGTGAGTCCTGCTCAAACACTCATCAATATTATCCACAGGTCTATATTTTCCAATTCACGTTGGCACAAGAATGATATGTGCTTCAGGCATCATCTGGAACTAACTATTGATTTAAAGTTGTTCTCATTTGGTTTCCGTTTTGTAGGTAGCCTATTTTAAAATCTATTTGACACGAGGATACTTTGAGAAATTTGCACATTGTAGCCATGAGGATGTTCATATGTCTGCAAAAAAAATTGAAATTACTACTAATATAATCATAATAAAGGGAACTAGAGAGCTCAAATCTCAACCAAGGCATAATCCAGCTGCACTGACATTATAGAGTGAACACTGTTGCCCTCTTGTGGTGAAACAGCAGTACTGTCTTGTCAAAACGTTCACCCTTTATAACAGGATCCTATTCTCTGATTTTGTCCAAAGTCTAAATCATTTTTTCACTGGGGAATATCCTACAAAAATCATCATGATCTGGTCAGTTGCTTTTCCATAATGTTGCTAACAAATAGACTGACAGATTAATAAATAATGAAACCAACATGGGTGCAAACATAACCTTCTTGGCAGAGTAAACAAAGGTATGTCTTTACATATCCTTCTGTTGGCATGTCACTGAGGTGCAACAGGTTGTGATTCAATTACAGAAAACAGTTCAAAAGGCAGGAAGATGCCAAGGGTCTGTTAACAATACCATTATTAAATGTATTACAACTCCTAAAATTTACAAGAAATTGGTTAGAAATGAACTTAATGTGACAGGCTGAAGTTGATCCATACTCTTTGGCGTCCAGCCCAAGTCATAACAAATGGTAGATCATGCATTGGATACAATGTGAGGTAAGACCTCAGACAAATCATGCTGCTTTCTTCAAGCGACACAAAGTGGTCGTCCTTAATGAATTCATGAAATAATGAGGGTATAAATTCCTGCTGGCCTCCAGCCAAAACTCTGTGTGACTGTATACAAGAAGCAGGTGAGAGTCCTGTAAATGCTGAATGCAAGAACTCTGACAAAAGCCCAAGTTAACAATATCGATCTGGTTTATTTACCCACATGTTCAAAATTCAAAGCACTGAAGCGTGGCACTGGCTCAATTATTCTCTGGATCAGTTTTTAAAAATTCAGGTACCACAACTACCTTTACAGTTACCTACTGCGATTACTTGGCCTGATACTGTTATATAATGCTCTTCACATGCTACCTTATTTTTGGACTACTGAGCACACCTGTCTATAAGCCGCTATTGAATTTTTTCGAACAGTTTCATGTGGTCCACTCTGACCAGGTCTAATGTGACAATGCTAAATGTATTGGTGGCACGGAGCTTGCTAGTTTGTAAAAAGCCAACGATCTTTGTGTCGCCGATTCATGAGAAACACCGGTGTTTAAATTCAAAGCGTCGGAAAAAAGTAGCGGCTTATAGTCCGGAGAATACGGTATTTATTGTTACATATTAGTGGGTTATCTATAAGAACTGACCTAACAATTACAGACAAGAGAAAATCCAACTGAATCCTCTTTGAAATAACACTAAATGATGCTCTGCTGTGTATAAAATCCACACCCTAAACCTCAGGGATAAGTATTTCCCCTCTAAGGAGAGATAACTCGTTGCTGGTGATTTGACTTTGACCTGGCTGTTCAATAACCCTCCATTTCCTCTTTTTGAACCATTACTGGACTAGCTGGTGTTCACTGTTCTGATAAAAAGATCCACTTCCAGTTCAACTTTAACTTTCAGACTGGTGCTCTAGCATTATACTCTAGCCCTTTATGATATGAAGCAGAACATGTAGTTGAATCCATGGCTGTGAGCTGCTTTAGTCCCCGAGGCACCAAAGAAACCACGATTCAGAACATAACTGGTACGAGGTTCTTCTCTGGAAAAAAAACAACATATCTTTGATTCATCTGTCAAGAGCACATTTTTCTAAAAGGTCTGATCTTTGCTCATGTCCATAGTTTTGCACTTATATTGACTTTTTCCGGCACACAGGTCAAATCCGTCCAGTGTTTTTCTGATTAGATACATGCTACGAAAGTTACCTGCAGATCCTGTGATGAAATGTTTCGGTTCTCAGAGACTTGTTTTCGCATCAAACGGTTTTCAAACCTTTCTTGTGAAGGCCTGGGAGAGGTTTTTAAATCTTGGCATGATGACACCATACACTTCAGTAGCAAAGAGAAGACCAGATCCTGGATATAAGGCAGGTTCAACACTTCACGAGGGGGTTTTGATCATTGGCACCACATCTGAAAGCCCTGATTCAAATTTTATGAATTGAAAGGTGCGATCAATAAAGACCTGTACTTACTTTTTCTATGTGACTGATCATCTTTTTAATAAAAATCACTATAAAATTTCAATTTTATGTGCCATACAAATATAAAGTTTTATTCATAGGTGGTGTTTCAAAGAGGATCAAGCCATGGCTGGTTCAAATACGTTTCATGTATGTCTTTTTTTGATGTGACTACATGAAGTGGTGCAAACGCAAGTGATCCAGCTCACAAACTACCAAACGAAGAACCACAATGCAGATGTGCTTCCCAAGCTCCTAGCATCTGTTTTTTGGTGGTTTCCAGGCCACAGGGCCGTACAGGGAGTCCATAAGCTGTCCAAGGATGCTCCCACAGGACACCGCACAGCATGAGGGGGAAGAGTACCGCAACACCAGAGCCCCAGACTCCCTCGGCTAATTTACTGGGCACAGACAGTCACAATTTGAAGCATTTTCTCATCGTTTCGTAAAATGTGGCAGCTGTTGAACGGGTACAAGCGCCCGCAGCTGTTTGATGATGTGCTGGTTCTGCAGCGGAGGGAGTCAGACACAGGGATATTGCATGATCAACTTGCTCGTCCACACTCCTCCATCAAGCCAGGGGTCATACCGGAGTGAAAACAGTTTTGTCTGGTCTCAGGTGGTGTGTGTATGTGTGTTTGTGAAGCATGTGTGTCCTCGTAGGCATGTCGGATTGTTGCACACCATCTTCCATCTACCATCAGCTGCTTATTTTTGCATATCAAGCTTCCTATAGACACAAAGACACTTAAATACTTCAGATTGACAAATGTGTTTTGACAACACTCAGGGAGATAAGCACTTGGTCTCCAGGATCTCTCCCAGGGACACGTTTCTATTTACACCTACTCCGCCTCGCAGAAGAGACGCTTAATCTTCTCCATGATTTGTGGCTTCAGTGCTGAAATCCCTTTCTCCACTCTGTTCTTTTTTTCCCTCCACCATCGTTACTTTTCTCTTACTTCCCTTCTGCCTCTTTTTATCAACTCGCCTTCACTCTCTCCTCAGATGCCTTACATCAGCATTAGTGCGTCGGCCCGCGTGTCATTGTGAAAGACCTTTAACAGGAGTGTTTGTATGTGATGAGTTCTGCAGCAGACCACGTTGTCTGTTGCAAGGTAAGGCTAGGGAGAGGAAGAGCCCGGTGCAGTGACCCCCGTGCCAATAACAGTGCTGTAATCACTTTAAATGTGTTTTATTGTCAGCTTTTCACAGATTAGAGCCACAATAATCTGTCCTCCTCCATCCATCTCATTCCGAGCTGTTATTTTTGGCAGCAGCCTTTTTGGATTAGTAGGTGTGCAAGTCTTTTTTTTTTGTGAAGCTAAGTGTGCGCATATGTGCACACTAGTGAGAAACAACAAGGTTGTTTAGCAAGGCATCTACACTACTTCTATTGTGGGGGAAATAATCTCAAGTGGATGTTTTGCCGGGTCGGTTTCTTAAAAGACGATGCTGCGGCTGCATGCTCAAAGTCTGCCTCTTCAAGTGGAAATCAACATCTCATGGGCATGGGTATGGTTGGATACATCAAAACCCAAGCCCTGAAATATGCTTAAGCAAGAACATGGCCTAATCCTCTACAGTGCGGCGTCTGAGCGCAATTCAATACACACATTACTAACGCTGCAAAAGGTGGAGGACAATAAGGAAAAGTGTGCATGGAGGGAAAAATAAACACACTTCATTCGCTTTGAGGAACTTTACATTTTCCGATGCCCCTCGCTGTTGACTCTTTGTAAAAATTGACCTCGTAAAATTCAGTAAATTCTGTGAATACATAGAATAGCGAAAAGGTTATGTGAAATCGCTCACCTATAATCTTTTATAGACCCATTTCATTTATCTCAGCTGGGCTAACACACTGTAGAAGAGCGATCTCCTCACTCTCCCCTTAGGCTGAATATTGACTGATGACTTTCATTTTCAGCTATCAATTCTGTTGCTAATTTTACACATTTCAATTAATTCCAGGTATTCTTGCGCAGGACTTGCTATGATTAGAAGCTGCAGGAGTGTTAGGGTTTCACTGTATTGGGTCTTTATACTGCCATTTTTGGTTTTTAACAGAAGCCCATAATGCACAGAGTCACACACACTCACACACAGAGTGCCTTCATCTCCAGCCTTTTTTCGGGTGTTGTGTTTTTGGGGTTTTTTTTGCCTGATCATCACAATTTTCCCGCAGACCTAAGGCTGTCATGGCTGTCTCTCTCGCAGCCTTCCCGGGCTGGTGTGCCGAGCGCCTCTCTGCTGCAGGATGATGATGAGACTCCCCACAGGGATAATGACATCTAAGAGCGTCTCTCCAACGGATGTCCCCTGGATTTAATCCCACCCAACGCTCAGCCTGAGAGAGACGTGCACCCCCGGAGACAGCAGCACAACAACAGACACGCACAGACAGGCAGCTTTGCCAGTTCGACAGGCAGCATCCGCGAAGATACACAAAGAGACAGTTAGTCAGACTGGCCAGCTCTCCGGCAGACTTCCTGCAGGAATAGAAGCAGACAGGAACAAACACTCTGCCACAGGTGAACACCTAAGCATGGTGGGTGGCACCAGAGAAAAAACTGGTCTTCTCAAAACCTAAGACAGCTTTTCTAATCCAAGAACAGTATGACAGGATGTCTGCTGCAGACATACTAGATATAAAACTGCCTGTGTGATGCTGGGGAGTATGTTCTCCTTCAGCTGATGATAAACTAGCCGTTGGATATAAGCAGCTTTTAAAAGAACCTGTTACTAGTAGGAAAAAAAAAAAAAAACTTTTTGCAGCTCCCATCCACAACAAGGTCACTGTGAGTGGTCAGCTACACAATGACGAGCTTGCAGTTAGGAGAGATTCAGCGTCTTGCTCAAGGACTCGCTGCAGGTCAGACAATCACCACAGTTCCTACTGTGCAAACCTGCTGCCATTGTATCACTTTAAAATGCTCATCGGTGCTGAAATATACTTTAGTACACATCAGTACAGACATTAATGCAGGTATAGAAATAATGTGTTTTTGATTTTTTGTAATTATTAGGTGTTTTATCTTTTTAAAGCTGTGGTAAACAGCTTGTCATGCTGAGCGGCCACATGAAAAAATCAGGTGTGTTTGACCATTTATGTAAAAGTTGTGAGTGATTTTGTGCCAATGCCGCTACTGAGCTGCCATGATGATGATGTCACATGGGCGTAAGCAAAAATCTACTTCCGCAGACAAGATGGCAGGAAGTGACTGATCCAGGATTTGAAATATTTTCAATGAAATCGTCCACAATGGGAGAATTTTGCTTCAGGGCTGACTTTTATAGATGGATATCTCAGTTGTATGAGCTCTTTATTTTCAAACATTCCCATGAATCATTAGTTTATGTCATCATTTATCTTCCAAACAGTATTTTGATCATTGGTTTTCCATTTCTTTAATGTAGATCTACACTCAAAATAAGTAAAATCTAATTATTGCACTGCATCACAACCCAAACTTGGAATATTTGTATCTAAAATGCATCCACATAACGACCACACTACATTTCAACAAACTTTTCAAACAGTTCAACAACTGTTTACTTGTAAATATTCATGGATGCAAATATAACCAAATGGTGCCGCTGACAACTGGGAGCATGTGTAAAAGATGATCTGACTCCAGCTCAGGTCAGGAGACTTCAGAGCCTCTCTTCAGCGCCTGTCGCCATGGCTACGCGGAGGACTCCATTTGCAGTGGCACAGTCAGCAGGGTGAATCGCCCCAGTACCTTCAATTAGCAACCCATTATCATTCATGAGTTTGTTTGTGCAAAGCTGTAAGATTGAATTCCAGTTAGTCCTTCCTCCCTGCACTCGCCTGCTGATATAATGTTAAGGGAAGCAGAGGCGGCGGCGCTACAGCGGCAGCCCTGTGCTGCGTCGCCACGGTCCATTGAGCTAATTTCTGCTCCGTCGAGGCCTGGCTCATCCCCGTATCTCCCTAGGACGATGTCAGTTGTACTTGCACAACACGCAAAGGTCATAAATTAGCAATAGGGACCCTTGAAGGAGACATGCTGTTAAGATTCAACCTGGTGGTACTCCTAAGAGAACCTTTTAGGACTCACTGCTTTGCATATAAATATATTCATAGATTTGGGTTTTATTTATTTTATTTGACAATATAGCAGCTGATGTTGTTGCTGCCCTTTGTCAATGAAAAGCAAAGCTCCTTTTTGCCGAGCTGCTCTTCTTGACGCCCGAGTGACAGGAAAACAGGAGCCATCTTCATTGTCGGGGAAAAAAATCTTTCCATTGTTATGTAAGAAATGAACTGCTTTCTCTTCTTTGCTTTGATAAGATCATCAACTACACTGTATTTCACTTGTCGTTATGAAATTAAAGGAGTGGCAGCGTGTTGTAAACAAGACCCACTGGCCCAGTAGCTCTGGCTGTGCTTCTGCTCTCCTGGCTGTTTTGTGTGATATAATGGTGTTGACCCCAGTGGCGCCAGACCCTCCATATTGAGTTATTATATTTATGCAACCGCTAAGCTTCTCAACTATTTCACAATGCTGTCAGCCTTCAGTAGCCGTGCGTGGCCAAGGCCTGCTGTGGACATTCTCAATTTCTGGTGGAAAATTGAGCAGCAAGCAACAAACTGAGAGAGAGAGGCCGACAAAAAGAGACAGAGAGGGAAAGAGTCAGAGGGGGAGAAGAAGTGAGCCCTGTATATTTTATTCAGTGGCAGCAGAGTACAATTCATAATCAGGGCCGACTGATTCACAGTTTTAATTAAAAAGTAGCCTTATAGTGCCGGTGGTAACATCTTGATTTATGAAGACCCGACCACAGGCTCCCATCCACCAGGGAGAGTGAGTTCACCGAAGAGAAGGACGGGAGCGGGGAGATGAGCGGAGGGGGTGGTAGCGCTCGCGACGAGGGGAAGTGTCTCATTTCTCACAGCAAGGTGGTTGGCACTATGGGCATATAAGTCAGTCTGAGGTGGTGTGTGTGTGTGTGTGTGTGTGTGTGTGTGGTGTGACAAGCATATGTGCAGGTGCGTCTGTGTGAGAACCCGACCGATGTATCAAATCAGCCGATATTTAGAAAGATTTCCTCTCATTGTGACCAAGACTGCCACGTGGATTTTTTTTTTTTACGATTAAAAAATACAGAATTAACTTGTAATACAGCTGTAGTGTTTGTTTTGTTTTGTTTTTATAATATTGATGAAATATTTATGATGCATTTAAAACATCTCCACAAGCTGATTTCTGATATCTTTTCTCAGCACATTTGAATTACTTTGTTTTTGTCACAGTTTTTTGATGGGGTCTCATTTGGTGTAAGATACAAGTGGTAAGTGATCTAACTGTTGCTTTTACAGTGAAAAAGATGAATTCTAATAATCTACTTCAAAAGGAGGAAAAAAAACTGCATTACACTTCACTGGAATCATGATTTATTTGCACAGTTAAGATGAGTCACACCAGATTAAGACCTACTATGACTCTCAAATTGACTGACTGTTCTTTAAACAGGCGATAATGTTCAATAATAACTCAGTTATTGAAGTTGTTAAACTTTTCTGGTGCCTCTGAAGGTTAATTTGCAGCAGCAGCAACGTCAAAAACACAACAACAAAACTAAGCAAATGCTGACATTTTATGCGCTCAGTTTATCAGCCATCCTCACCAACATGAGAAGATGGTGATGATGGAGGTGCTGCTGATTCACTGAACACTGTGCTGCTTCATTTCACAGAAATCTAACTGCAAGCAACTTCACACACCAACTGTGTTTAACCTGGTGACCTTTTTTTTTTGTTCACCAGCAGTGGACTGAACCAACTGACTCTAATGGCACATTTACACTGGTACCTATTTGCTTCGGTTCGGTTTTGGTGCATTTTCACTGGCAAAAAAGTACCTGGAACTTGGTACCTGGTACAACTTTTTGTACCTCCTCTCCTGCGGTTCCAAAAAAAGTACCTGGTCAGGTCGGAGCAGGTACTAAAATCTTATTGGTCGGAATCGTCACTGTGTTGTTGCATCATCACTGCGCGGTACATAATCTGTCCCTGCAAACACGCCATTTTTAAATCTTCTACAAACCGTGCAGACATGTTTGAAATCACAACAAGAAGAGAAATGGCGTCTGTTAGAAATCCTGCCCCATGGACTCAGGACGAGGTGCAAACCTTTCTGTCATTAGTCACCGATGAGAAAATTCAGCGGGAGCTGGACGGCACGGTCAGAAACGAAAGAATCGCATAAAAGATGACGTCACGAATGACGGCCAGCTACACAGAGGAGGGACGATCCTCGGCGATGTAAATGCAACCGCAGGGGACCGATCCTGAGTGATCTGAGGTGAAGCGAAGTGAGTAGGTACCAGTGTAAATGCGCCAACAGTCTGTTATTAACAATGTAATGCAGTAACTTTAATGTTTTGATCATCTCAGACATTTCAGTTGTTTATTGAGTAAC
>OOFC01047324.1:18428-47474 GCA_900323345.1 Pseudochromis fuscus
CAGTGACAATTACGACCAATAAGATTTTAGTACCCGGTCAGGTCGGAGCAGGTACTAAAATCTTATTGTTCGGAATTGTCACTGTGTTGTTGCATCATCACTGCGCGGCACGTAATCTGTCCCCGCAAACACACCATTTTTAAATCTTCAGCAAACCGTGCAGACGTGTTTGAAATAACAACAAGAAGAGAAATGGCAGCTGTTAGAAATCCTGCCCCATGGACTCAGGACGAGGTGCAAACCTTTCTGTCATTAGTCAACGATGAGAAAATTCAGAAACGAAAGAATCGCATAAAAGATGACGTCACGAATGATGGCCAGCTACACGGAGGAGGGACAATCCTCGGCGATGTAAATGCAACCGTAGGGGACCGATCCTGAACGATCCGAGGTGAAGCGAAGTGAGTAGGTACCGGTGTAAATGCGCCAACAGTCTGTTATTAACAATGTAATGCAGTAACTTTAATGTTTTGATCATCTCAGACATTTCAGTTGTTTATTGAGTAACCTCATCTCTTTTTAACGTCTACTTAGTGTTGTAGTAATCGAGATCGGTCTTCACCTCGAGACCGGTCTTGAGACCACTTTTTAAGGATCTCGGCATTTTTACTCTGTCTTGTCTCGGTCTCGGACAGGGTGGACTCGGGTTTTTTGATCAAGACCAGATCAGCACTACTGTGATACATGAGAAAAGTATAATGTAGCTGCTGACTTCCTGGTGTCATGTGGTCTTTGTGACACCCGGAGTGACACGTCCCCTGTACACAGAGAGTGGATGAAGACGACTGGAGACGCTAGGACAATTTTTTTTTTACTTGCTGCTGCATTTATGTAAAAGAAAGAAAAAAAAACTGGTCACTTGGTTCTGTCTTGTTGTGATATTTACAGTCTTGGTCTTGTCTCGGTCTCGACCTCTAAATGTCTTGGTCTCTGCAGTTTTGATACAGTCTTGGTCTTGGTTGGTACGGTCTTGACTACAACACTACTTATCTACATTTAGCACTGGGCTGAATCAGCTTCTCCTTCTCTTCACTCTCTGAACTCCATGATCAAATCACTTCCTGTATTTGTAGAAACCAGGATTAAGTGTCTGCTCGCCACATTATGCTGAAGTGCCACCATATCCATGTCTCGACTCCAGAACACGGTGTTTACACTGCATATGATCTGATCAGAATCAAGTAAACAGACTCATTCATCACACGGTGCTTTCTGAGCAGGGAGACGTTAGTCCCCGTCCAGACAATGTGAGGACAGACCCATATTTAAGATATGAAGCTTCTGTGGAGCCTGTCACACTCAGGGGAGGGTTCGAGGCTTTTTCTTTCAACAGCGCTCGCATTAACAAACTCCAACACCTCCACACCTCCCTTCAGGCGCTCCCCGGCACTAAACCGCATTTCTGTTTAGTAACACTCGGGCTGTGTAGTATCACTCCAGCTGACTGACAGTATCCAAGCCGTGAAGCGCTGGGACCACGTGTTAAATGGGCGAGAGAGGGTGTCCAAGGATAAGCAGAGTGCAGTGCGTGCATGTCCGGATATGTCACTTTCTCACTTCAGTTCACTAACACATACACACAAGCATAAATATATGCATACAGTGTGTGCCAGCGAGATAATCCAAGACAGAATTGGTGATTATGGGAGCAGCAGTGATGTTTGATATATGAGCCAAGTAAAAAACACAGTGGTGGGTATCGTGTCTCATAGAAGCAGGTACCGTATTTTCTGGACTATAAGCCGCTACTTTTTTCCGACGCTTTGAACTTAAACACCGGTGTTTCTCATGTATCGACGGCACGAAGCTCATTGGCTTTTTACAAGCTAGCAAGCTCCGTGCCGCCGATACGTTAGCGTCGTCACATCAGACCCGGTCAGAGTGGACCACATGAAACTGTTCGAATAAATTCAATAGCGGCTTATAGACAGGTGCGCTCAATAGTCCGGAAAATACGGTAATTGTTATCTGTGAATTATTATTGCTGGCTACAATTTTTATTTACATCAGCTAAAGCATGACAGGAGTTTAGCATTAGCATTACACCATCATAAGTATTGCGCAATGATTATTAAAGCAAACAATAACAGCCCTGCTATTACACGACTACCATCATGTGTGTTGCCTAAAGTAGGGGCGGGACTTTAAGGCATTAATTATGATTAATTGATTACAACAATATTGACACATTTTAATAATTAATGCATTTAATCACAGTTAACAACCTCAACAATGGGAAACATTTGTCAGTGCAGGATTTCCTGGTACACCGATTACACAGATGCAAAAAAAAGTACTTCTACTTGAGTATTTAAAATGGCAATCTGTTCAATTTCGGCCGGCGATATTTTCTGTTTATTTTTCTACTGATTTGAATTGAAATGCAATGAAATGCATTTTTCCATTGACATTAAAAAAGGTTGCTTTTTGGGGTAAATATTATGTGATTAAATTGCGATTAATTGAGATTAATTAATTACAAAGCCTCTAATTATTTGATACATTTTTTTAATCAAGTCCCACCCCTAGTGTTTAGTGAAATGTGATCGATTTTGCAAATTCATCACAACATAATGAGGTTTTTGTATCAATGAGATGATACATGTGATTCATGTTTGATTTACAGGAAGGAAAACAAGAAATTCAAACTGCACTAATAAATAATTGCATCATAACAATGGCACAGATCATTCACAGAGAACTGCTGACACCTGCATCTCCTCAGCTCTACAACCACTCAAATTGTTGCTAAATTAATATTTTCTTTTGTTTTACAACTCACAACTTGACTGTTGCAGTTGAGTCTCACAGCTCTCATTGTTTAGTCTGATTAGCTCACTGCTCGTCACCTGCTCAAAGCTAACATGACGTTTGAAACCAGGAGTTTGGTATCTGAGGGCAGCCATGTTGGTTTTTTGGAAGAAATGACCATATTTGGAGGGAGGGGTGAGGAGCAGGGTGTGACCCTCCTCTCATTGGAGACCAGACCTGTCAATCAAGATAACCACACCCTTAAATCTTGCTCCTTTTGAAGCCTAATATCTCCTTAATGATGAATTTTCAGACGAACCACCAGGTTTTGGGGGTCAGCACCTGGTGGCCATCGATGGTACTGCACTGTGGTGGAGACTAAAACAGAGCTAAAAGTACCGGACTCTCGTTTGTCAGCAACATGACTCCACGTGGGCTGGACGTGTGAATCGACAACCGCTCGCTAACACGTTCTCCACACATATGTCAAGTTTTTTTGATACGATGCAGTTCACTGGACTGTACAGAAATAATATTGGCTTCATGATATGTTATTGATTTCAGGCGTACAGTGTTACCCTTAAGCAACGTCGCCCCCGTTTCTCCATCATAATTAAAATGCATTAGCGTGTCCATCTCACCGTGCAGCAGCAGCAGCGCCACCGCCAATAGTTTATGGGACTTCAGCAGCATGTTCGAAACGTGTCCACCACCAATCAAATGGCTCGCCTGAAACTACTCAATTGTATAATGTGTCATATTACATTGTTCAGAGCTTTATTGTCCCTTACATTTGGCTGAGCAGCGGGTTCAGGGTGAGAGAGCAGATGCAGAGTGAGGACAATTTTATTCCCCCCCCGACCCTCTGGGAGATGGGGATGTGGAGGGTTGCCAGGTTAATGTACTTGACCCAATGAAAGCCCAGAGCAGAGCCTATGAAAACCCACTTCCAGGGAGGCCAGGAGCCGGCCTGATTTATGGCCTCTTTGCTGGATGGAGTTCAGCACCAGGACCGCAGCAGAGACATCAGCAGCAGCAGCAGCAGCTTTAACTCTCCCTCCCTTTACGCAGCGCTGCGAAGCCCGGCCCCGCGAACGCCTCGTGGCTCACTGCTGAGCTTCATCTACAGTTGGCTCACGTGCAGCCGGGGCTCCGCTCCTCCATTTTGGGGAGTGGAGATTTCCAGCGCAGGGTTATATAATTTCAAATGGTGACAGCGACTGTACGGGTGAACGGGAGGGAGCTGACACAGGGAAAGTAATTAAAAGAATAGATGGTCTGACACAAACATGTGGATATTGTCTGACCTATTTAGCCTATTTCCTCACCGCTAGATGGGAAGTAATCATGTGGGTTAAGTGCCCTGCTGCAGAGACCCAGGGTGATGCCATGTTTCACAAAGTGCAGCGGAGATTTACATTGTGTAAACTTCAATTGGCCCGGCCAGCTGAAAGCAATCTCCTTTTATTTCATCATCAACCCAGCAGAGTGATTCCTATGTGTGTGCGTATATACTACTACTGCATGTACTGTATGTGTGAGGGTGGGTGAAATCGCTGTGTGGGAAGGATGTACGCTGAATTGAGATACAGGAAAAAAAAATCTGCAAATAGCCCTTTGCCTGAGGTCAGTCACTCTAAAATAAGCATCGTGCCAGTTGTAGCAAGGAGTCGAATTAATCTGATCCTCCTCTTATGCAACGATACTTCAGCGTCTGATCTTCTGAGAGGTGCAGATCTTAAAACTGACTCTTTGGACTTGTTGTTTTATCACTTTTTTATTCCCCCATTGTCAGAAGATTTCATATAAACACTCTGAAAGTTCAGTGGGATTGAACTTAAAAGCGCTCTGTCACTGAATGGCACACATCTCTGAATATATTTGTTTTAGGTTTTTTCACGATCTTCTAAGCCTGTCCACACAGAAACAAATTTAAAAAGATAAAAAGACGAGTCGCTAAGGAAAACAACAATATGTTTTTTTGCTACTGCTTTTACCAGCCAGCTGTCATATAATAAATACAACCAAAATAAATCTCTTTAAAGACACAGTGACGTATTTTTGTCATCATTAATTACGGCCAAAAATTTTGATTAAATTAGTTAAATTGAAGCCGATCTATCCGTCCATGTAATGTCTGATGGGAGGTTTGCAGCCAAATATCCCAGCATGCACCGAGGCTACAAACTCCTCAGCATAAATCAAATTTTATGCATGTTCCTGCATTTTTACTGCAGTGTTTCCAGTGCTGCTCACTTCTGTTATAGCAGTTGGGTTATGAGTGGTTATATGTTGATGGTGATTGGTGATGATGACACTCCTCAGTTATTTTGTCAATAGTAAAAATCATCCCTCTCTGAAGATGGAGACACAAACAACAGCAACACAATAGTACAACTAGAAAGCACAAGAACCTCCGCTAAGGTATAACCCAGCTGTACTGATGCTACAGACTGAACACTGTTGCCCCCTTGTGGTGAAACAGCAGCACTATCCTGGCCATTAAAACTAGAATTTGGTTTTGTTTCAGCATCATCACATCCTCTGATCTTGCTCAGAATTTACTTATTTGTTCTTTTGGCGATACCCATCTCTCAAAAAAATTGAGACCTCATCAGTAGGGTTTTCATGTTGTTGCTAAGAAACAAACTTGGTGGAAACATAATCTCAAAAGTAACTACAAAGCATCGAGAGTACAAACCTCCACCAAGGCCTAATCCAGCTGTACTGATGCTACACACTGAACACTGTTGCCCCCTTGTGGTGAAACAGCAACACTGTCCTTTCAGATGGGATCACATCCTTTGATCTTGCTCAGAATTTACTTATTTGTTCTTTTACTGATACCCATCTCTGAAAAAATTGAGACCTCATCAGTAGGTTTTTCATGTTGTTGCTAAGAAACAAACTTGGTGGAAACATAATCTCATTGGCAAAAGTAACTACAAAGCACCCAGGGAGCGCAAACCTCCACCAAGGCGTAATCCTGATGCTACACACTGAACACTGTTGCCCTCTTGTGGTGAAGTAGAAACACTACCTTATATCAGAAAGGGATTTTTTTTTTTTAGTCATGCCTGCCATGTTGTACCCGATTTGTACCCTATCTCTCCAGATGTGCTCTGTTCTGTGTGTTCTGGATTTGAATGTTGGGTTTATGGGGCTGTGACAGACCATATTTGGACATAAAAGGAAGCGTGAGGACCCTTGAACTCGAGGACACGCCCACAAATTGTCTTCTTTTTGAAAGTTGATATCTATGATTTAAAAAGTAGAGTATTTGGTGATTGAAAATGACCATTTTTGAATTGAACTTTTGAGCCAGCATCTAGTGGCCATTGGCGGTATTGCACTTTTTTATCTTTGCACTTCTGCATTGGCCTCTTTTTTGAGATCCTGTTCCTGCATCCATTACTATACACAGTCTATGATTATTACCAACAAACAAACCAACGCAGGTGAAAACGTCGGTTGTCATAATATTGTCAAAATAATTTACTGTATTGTATTTAGCCATGAAAATAGGCACTATTCACAGCATGTGGCGCAGTATATATATATGAGCTTGTTTGTACTCTTCAATCTCTATGAGCAGCATCGCCGGGCTCTCCTGTGGTTGTTAATCTATATGGCAGTAGCAAGGTAAAAGAAAGGCAATTTATGCAGACCTTGTAAAAGACTGGCTTAAATCATACCTCAAGTGAGTGATGGGCAATTTACCTTGAAAACAGAATCTCAATGAGATTTGACTTTATGATAAAACACACAGCTCTTCAGAGGATGGTATGTACCAGCTAATTTATTTAAACATATATTTTGTGGTCTTCTTTTTTCGGCAGCGCAATCCGCATCAGTCGGAAGGGATGGCATATGCTTCTCAACTTCTGTTTCCACACAGCGCTGACCTTCGCTGTGTTTGCCGGCGGCATCAATCGAATCAAATACCCCATCATCTGTCAAGCAGTAAGTGCATTCCCTTTTCATTCGTCCCACTCTCAAAGCTTTTCAAAAAAATTGATTGTGAATGTCTATTCAGGTGTCAGCAACCAGGCCACTGAGTGCAGTATGTGGACGTACAGCAGCCCAGCTTTGTGCAGCTCTCATGCTTTGGCTGCATGTATGGTCCACTCACTCTTTTAGTGAAGTGGTGGCACAATGACCACTGATGATTCAGGCTTTCCAATCATAAATGCACTCAGTCCCTGTCTCTCTGTCTATTGTCTGTCTGCTTTTGTTGCCTCGGGTTAGAGGTGGGCATTATTGTCCAAAGTTTGTGGATGTTTCAGAACAGCATGAAAATCATTTTGTGGTTAATAGAATTTTCTAGAAATATATTTTTCATGCAACTTTAGCCTTTGGCCTGTCGACTTGAACTCATACAAATGTGATCAATGCATGTTTTCTGTTAACATTTGCAAAGCTGTTTTGTATGTTACTTTTCTGTCCTTGAACACATGCATGGGATGAACCAAACTGGGAGCCATTCAGACTCATACAGCTGGAGAAGTTGCGACATTTGGTTTGATTGGGCACAGTATTGACGACAGTAATAAGCAAAGATTGTGTATGATTGTTTAGTGTTTAGCATTTTTCTAATCATGTCGACAAAAGTTCTCAAACGTGATGTACCCTCTTTTTTTAAGCATCCTTGCAGCAACTGTTGCATGGATTGCTCTGATGTTCATGGTTCACTTGTCCTGTTAAACATCTCAGCATCCTCAGGAAGGATTTGATACAGATAATTGTGGTTCCCAGAGGATATATCCAAACTTTTTGATTGGACTAATTGAACATCTTGATTGTCTTTTCTGGACATATCACTTCTTAAAAAAAACCCATAGACTGTAACTAGATCGGACAAAGCTAACATGACATCACCAGGCTTTGCTGGTTTGTGGACTCACATTTTGAAACCATGTTGGTTGTATGGAGGCAGAAGCAACCATATTTGGAAATAGAATAGAAAGAAATAGAATAGAAAACCTTTATTTAAGGGATTGAGGAGGCGGGTCTGACCCTTGACCTGGAGGACGATACCCTAAAACTGTTTTTCATGATTGAAAATAACCATTTTTTAACCCTGAATATGTTTGATACAGTCCATGGAATCGCTTATGGATTTAACCCAAGTCGACACAAGTTGGGTCAAAGTATATTGTGCAATTGCGTTGATGGAAATGAGAGCGTTGACTGACTCGTCTCGGTCATAGCGTGTTGAGGGTTCATTGAAGTCAGTTGGAGTTTTGTTGAAGCCAGGATCTAGAGGCTGTTGGGAATATTTTTGCACTTCTGTATTGGCCTCATTGTTTAGACCCGGGTGGTTACCGTATTTTCCAGACTATAAGCCGCTACTTTTTTCCGACGCTTTGAACTTAAACACCGGTGTGGCTCATGAATTGGCGGCACGAAGCTCGTTAGCTTTTTACAAGCTAGCAAGCTCCGTGCTGCTGATATATTTAGCGTCGTCACATCAGACCTGGTCAGAGTGGACCACATGAAACTGTTCGAATAAATTCAATAGAGGCTTATAGACAGGTGCGCTCAATAGTCCGCAAAATACGGTAGTTTGTCCATTTCTATTTATAATCTATATTACACCCTCTACATCAGCTACAGCTTTGTGTTTATTGGCTAATAAGCAATGTTAGCATGTTCAAATGTTAAACTAAGGTGGTGAACATGGTAAACAGTATATCCTCTCAACATCGGCACATTGGCATTGTCATTATTGGTGTGTTAGCATGCTAACATTTGCATTTGTAGTCAATGCAGTTAGCATTTTGAAGCAGTCTTGTCCCAGACTCGTCCTCTTTTCTCTCTGTTCATTCTGTTGTTTTTCATTTGGTTGGAGATTAGTTTTACTTTCACTTCCATTACGCATCGTCTCTCTGCTTACCTCTCCCTGTCTTTTGTACATAATGAGAAACGCTCACTGTTTAGTTTGCAAAATAGCAGACAAAGGAGAGACAGGCGCTCAAGTCTCTCCGGATGATCCTACGTTTTTACTGCCTCACAATACCATTTATCGCTGCCTGAGATGATGGATTTAGGGAGGCCGGCCCCATCTTGTGATGCAAGCAGCGCGCCGCAGCCGTGCAGCTGGACTTTTCAATCAGTGTGTGGTCACAAGGGTGTGTGCCTCTGTCTCTGCAGCCCACAGACATGGATGAGTAAGCGAGACTTGTGGAGGGACGTGGAGATTTGGGATGTCAGGATAGATTTGGAAACAGGTCAGAGAAAAGCTTTTGTGCCTGCTGGCACTTCACTATTTTTAGGTTTTCATAGAGAAAAAATGGAGGTGGAATAAGAAGGAGACCCGTGAAATATGTTAAAATTTAATGTCTGTAGTAAACACTGAATGTATTTATCACATTTCCTAAAATAAATGTCAGAAATGTGTAGGTTTTTTTGTGCGGGGAGGTCTAGTCAACACAAATATATAAAGGGCAGCTCCCACATGCAGGCTGCGAGAAGTAAAGGGTGGATAAACCTCTGGTGCCTGACAGATATTCAGTATAAACTACATTTATAGCCATAGTTAATAAAAAGCCAGCTCTATAGTAATGGCCAGATCCCAAATACAGAGCTAGGAAAAAAAAACTAAAGAAACAGGGGTGAACAAATTAAACAGTGTCCCTGCACGTATTTCACAATAAAAGCCTGGTAAATAAAAGCCCCAACCAGTACTTGAGGATTTACGATAATCCAGTGTAACCATGCTGTTTTCAACACTTTGTTGCACTGTCTCTTTCGTTTCATCATTTAATCCTGTCCAGCTGTTGTTGCATATGGCACGCCTGCAAATGTTTAACAATACATTATGAAAATGGGTTTCGGCCGCATCATGTGTTGACTTTGTACACTCAGACCTAAATATTGGGTTGTTTCTTACCCAGAACTGGATAAATATTGGACAAGTACATGCTGAGTTAATTTAACCCAGTGAGATGGGATGTTTTTACCCAACATTTCATTGTTTCATTGTCCCTCAACATTTTGTTGTTTTTACCCATTTTTTTATGCCCATCTTGGTGGGTTGAATGAACCCAACATGTCTTTCTTTCTTTCTTTATTTGAATGGGACAGCATGTATTAATGAACAGCAAATGCCGCAAATACACCAGATTTAGCTAAACACTAATTTCCATCTGTAGTCCCATTAAAAGGGAAAAACAAGAAGAAGACCAACTGCATCAGATACAGGAATAGGAATAAAATACGTGAGCGAACAACACATGACATTACATTACATACAAGTACAGAGTTAAGTGCATCTAAATACTAAAGTGCAATTATGTGCAGTCACTATTAAAACACACAAAACCAGTAACACACATGCACACCCACACGTAGTTATGCAGCAGGTTAAGATATTACTAATGTAGACATCTTTGTGTACTAAGTAGTCATTCCTTAAGCTGTTTTTAAATAAGACAAAGGTCATTTACCACCATTGGCGGAGTGTTCCAGTTTGTGCAGCCCTTAACAGAAAAAACGTTTTGAGAAAAGGTGCACTTCCTGCCTGTGTTGGTCCAGTATTCACCCAGTTTTGGTTTAAAACAGCCCAACACTTTTTGATTGAAGTTTCAGTGACTAATTAACCAGCCTGTATAGGGTGTACTCCGCCTCCTGCCCAATGACAGCTGCGATAGGCTCCAGCAGACCCCTGCGACGAAGTATGGGGTAAGCAGGTATGGGCAATGGATGGATGGATGACTAATTAACTTATCAAACAGAAGAAATTAAAAATAAAGTCCTGGCTCTTAATGCAAACCTGTCTCAAATAAAGGCCTAGCACCTTCTGCAGCTTTGGTAAATAAAAGCCCAGTGGGAAAAAAACACATTGTATTGTAAGGAAACGTATTGACTGTAGTGGTGATTGAATGGCGTTGCTGAAGCAGATCTCTCAGCCACTTTTAAGTGACAGACAAGAGACGCTGCATATGTTTGGTTGAGTGTGAATCTGCGTTAAGATGAGAGTGTGTCAGACTAAAAGAAGTGATATGTTTCTTCTTTTTTCACACGGTTTGGAGGCCATATGGTCCTGGTGGGTTTCCTTTCTGTTTGATTGATAGCTGGACCTGTTCAGGTTGTGAGCATGAAACATCAGCAGCAGTCGAACATCCTCCACTGTCAGCTCACCTCAGCGGGAGGGGGGAGCATTTACTGTATGTAGAGATTGATGTGCACCTCGTTTCTGCTCTTCACTCACACTTTGCGCTGCCTTCAGTCACCCCCTGTTTGTATCAGCGGGCCTCGTTCCCTTTCTTTTTCTGTGATGTGTGGTGCGTTTGGGACGTGGCTGCTTCTTCTGCTGTCACAAACACTCTCGTTGGCCCCTCCATAGTGTACAGACTCCACCTCTGCATCCTGAAATGCAGCCAGCTTTTCCTCAGCTGTCGTAGCCGGAGGCTCGGTGACAGCACAGACTTAAAGAAGTCACCACTCGTGTCACAGACGTCAAGTCGTCCCCCTTCACGACGGCGCCTGACGCAAAATGGCTGGCGTTCGTCATGAATCGGAGCTTCCCTCCACCTGCTCGCTGCTACAGTAATAACTTTGCTATATATAGTAATAATTCAACTTTTCACTCGCTCACCCACGTTAAGCAGGGACAAGGGAGACGTGAATTAATTAAACCTCAAAAACAGTCTCTGGAAATGTAAACAAACCTTTGACAACCCACATCAAACACACATGGATAACAGTGAAATGTGTTGTAAATGTATATACGCACACAAGATGAGTCAGAATGTTAAAATATATATACAATAAAAAAAGAGAGATTTTAATGTAATATTAATATAACCTTTAGTTGATCTCACTGAGATCCTGACATAAAGACATATTTAAATATACTCTAAGTTAGTAGTTTAAGTTTTCACACCCTCTTTAATTCATTGCATTTTTAAGGTGCAAAGTAGACGGAGTTCAGAGTTTACCTGAGGGGTTAACCACAGTTAAACAGTCTGGAGATCTGATCTGGTGCACAGTGGTTTCAAATCTGAGAACAGATCAGATATACAGCAGCAAGCCTTTTTGAAACGATAGCGTGAACTTTGTCTCTGGATTCAAGCGAGGACCAGCCTACATTTTCAAATATTACACAGTAACAAGTATTGTATTTATCTGCTGTAATGAAGCACAAACCACAGCGATATCAAGCTATTTTAAGATGAGAATATGTACAAAGTCCAACACACATGATCGTTGATGGTATAATTATTTCATGTTGTGACAGAAACATGACTTATTTCAAAATCAGACTCTTTTTATCTTTAGTTTCTGTGCCATTCGAAACGAGGCTGCTGTGAAGATAACTTTTAGTTTCACTGCTTACTGAGTGTATTCATGGCTGCAAACTGAAATTATGCACACTTAAATATGTTTATTTCCATCTTTTGTCAACTTGAGTTAAAGTCGAGCCGTGTGCAAACAAGACTGTGTCATCTGCGTAAAAACGAATACAAAAAATTAGTTTGTAATATGTTGATATTATACCCGGAGATAGCTAAACAGATGACACTGAGACTTAAATTAAAAGAGCACTGTTGTTAACAGCCACTTTGACTGATGTGTGTTTCCTTTTTTATGAGCTGTTTAATATATTTAGATTGCTTATTAGTGAATGAGAAATAATTTATTTATTACATTCGTGACTGGAGGTGATGGCTAATTAGAATGGCGGGTAAGTCGTGAGTAACAGGTCATGATAATGAGTCATCAGACACCTGCAGTTAAAAGTTATTATATCAGTATTTCACTACAGTGTCCATCAACTGCAGTTATAATCAGTGGCTTTTGGTCAGAAGGAAAAAGTAGACACGATAAAAAATAATGATGGGTGTTAGGGTGTTGTGTTTTCGGTGTTTGTTGCTTAGTTGTCTGAGGCTAGAGGTTGTGAATTTTGTAGCTGTGATGTTGTAGCATCAGATGGGTCTTTGTGTAAAATCCTGATCACGTTTTGATCCACCAGAAACCACTCAGCGAACACAAACCTCTGCTGAGGCATCATCCAGATCTGAGCTTCACCAGATTGTCTCAGATTGTAGATGTTATCATCCCGTGTGTGTCGATTGTCAACCTACAGAGTCAAATAATCTCACTGTTTCCTGTTTGTATCTACCACTTCCTGTTTCGTCTCCAGCTCATATATGCAGTGGTGGTGTTTTACTGCCCCCTACTCTGTTGGCTTTGTCTTTGCTAAACCTTGTCCCCATTATAAGTATTATAAGGATCTTTTTAGATTGATTTTGCCCCAAGTGTTATCATAGGTTCTGTTGCTAACACGCTATTCGGCAAAAAACCCATCAAGATCCACTTGGTAGTTTATCTGCAATGCTGCTTACACACAAACAAACCAAGGCAGGCGAAAACATAATCTCCTTGGCAGAGGCAATAAATAAATCCATTGGTTACAACCTATAAACCCTTCATAAAGTTACCTTACTGGAGTAGAGGTGCCTATAAATCTGAAGTCTACTCGTGTAGCTTGTTTCCTGTCCAGCAGCAGCAGTGCAGATGTACTCAAAGAGCCTCGACACTCGCTCGGCCCTGCCTTTGGTCGTTAACTTACTCAGCATTCATTCATTTATCTAACTTTGTCCAGGGGCCTTTGAATAGTTTCTGATGCTCCTCCTCCACCCAATCGCTGCTAACAGGATAATTCTCCGCAGACTTGGGCAGGAGCCCAGATTGTCTGCAGCTCCGCTGGGATGGAGGCCGGGCCCCACCAGACACAATTTGGGATAATTACAGGACTGCTTGAGGAGATGTTTGATCACACGACACGCACACATTCAAATGCATGCACGCTAACGCACATCGCCTGCTGAGTTCCCTGCACTCCCCCCGATCACCCCACCATCCCTCTTTAACACACACACACACACACACCCACACACACACACACTCCCCCCTCTCTCCTCCCAGGGGGACAAATAAGTACATGCTCTCCCCCCAACAGAAGGAACTTCAAGGAGCATCTGAAACTCGCTTTGGCAGCTCTCGCAAAGCACTTCAAGCGTGCTCTCCCCACCCCTCCCCCTCCTCCCCTTCGCCATCTCCACCTGCATCACATCCTCCCGCCGTCTATCTGTATGCCACTCTTCAGTCCTGCACCACCTCCCCGCCCACTGTGGCACCGTCGCTATGCAGCATCCGATGTCTTTACGGCCTCAAAGTCAAAGTCATCTCTAATCTCCGTTTCTATCTTTTCTTCAAACACGGCCTGCTTTATCATTGATTTGAGCAACACCCCAGCTGTCACACTACATCGCCTGTTTGCCCATATTAAGCAGCAACATAGAGTCTATCCTTGTTTCCCCCACCGCGTTACCTCACCTCACCTCGGACCATCAGGATTTCGGTTGATTGTTCAGCGAGTGTGACCAGCGTTAAACAACCTATTAATTTAGCAAAAAGAACTCGGCGAAGGATTTGACCTAGATCTGAGGTTACATCCAACTGTCAGCTTAAAGATGCTATACAGAGGATTTCCTCATTAGTGTGCCACTGTGAAATTAGTTGTGACGGCAATTGCAGGAAGGAAAAAAAAAAAAGGAGGCATTACAGTATCTGCAGTGATTGGCTTTGTACTTCCATTGGGTCCAATTTGAGCGTTCCCGAGCTCATTTCTCTGCATGTAAAAAAGCTTCCGGTAGACTGGTTACTTATGCATCAAAAACAGTGGGGAGCTGCTGTAATGAATATGCCATAGAAGACAGCTTAGAGGAACTTTTTCACTGTTAGCTTATCCCACAATTGTTAAAACAATTCATCTCACAGGGTTATGTTTACAGGAAGTGCGACGATAAACTCAAGGAATGATGCAGCACAAGTCGGCGCCATAAAGATGTCATTTGAATTGGTAAACAAAATTGATTTCTTCTGAATAACTGAAAGGCCGAGTTACTCACTGTTTAAAATGTCGATATTCCTGTAAAAGTACGACTCCATCCCACATCTTCCTGCAGATCACTGACAGCATCGGTCTGTGTGGTACAGGACGCTCTGCAGTGTTTTCTTTTTGCATTGTGGTTAATTGTTTGCTACAGATGTGCTCTGTAATTGCTGCGAGGTGCTGCTCTTTGTTTCACTCTGTGGGTTTTGCTTTCTGTGTTTTCTTCTGATTAAACTCAACAGCCACTGACTGTACATAGAAGTGGATGAAGCCAGTGTGACATCACCTGTTTGTGGACATTTTGAAACCAGGATTTTGGCATTTGAACGTCACTATGTTGGTTGTTTGTAGCCAGAATTGACCATATTTGGATATAAAGGGGGGAGTGAGGAGGCAGGTCTGACCTTTGAACCTGACTCGACTTCGTCTCATTGGAGAACAGGCTAATCACACCCCTAAATCTTGTTCTTTTTGAAACCCAATATTTACTTAACGACAAAATAATGTTCAGATGAGTTTTTTAGTGCCAGCCTCTAGTGGCCATTAGGTGTATTACACTTTTTGCACCTAATTTTTGACCTTTGTCCCTTCGTCTTCACAGTCTATGTGCATCTACTGTGTAAACACTGGAGGAAGCCTGCAGTATGCCGACACTGACATCATTCAAAAGATAATTGTGTAAACAAGAGTTGATTTACCGTATTTTCCAGACTACAAGCCGCTACTTTTTTCCGACGCTTTGAACCCTGCGGCTTAAACACCGGTGTGGCTCATGGATTTTTGGCACGAAGCTCATTGGCTTTTTACAAGCTAGCAAGCTCCGTGCTGCCGATACATTTAGCCTAAATAAATTCAATAGCGGCTTATAGACAGGTGTGCTCAATAGTCCGGAAAATACGGTAGATACTTCAGATTGTGGCATTTTTCTTCCTACTGTGATGGATAGAAACACTTTAACCCTTTAATGCCAAATGTATCATGTTTGATACATGAGTTTTTGAGACATCTACATCATCAGTGTGATATTTTTGAGAGTTAATGAAAAAAATTAAAAATCTAAAAAATTATAAAATTGTAATTAAATAAAAAAAAATCTCTCTCTCCCTCTTTCTCAAGCTATATCTATACGCATTTATTTTTGTTCTTACCTTTATTCATTTTTTGTCAGAAGATTCAATAAACATTTGGATTTTAAAAATTTAGAACATTGCAGACATTACAGGGATAGGTTTATATATTACATGATGCTGGTTATTGTGTTTTCCAGTAGGAATAGTAAAAAACATATTTTTACATTTATCTTTCATGACTGTTTGAACGTCTACCATAACTAAGACTTTATATAAAAAGTAGAAAGCACTCAGAGAGCACAGGGCATACTCCATCTGTACTGATGCTATAGACTGAACACTGTTGCCCTCTTGTGGTGAAAGAGCCACACTACTCATTATAAGAGGATGTGCCCAAAAATGTAATAATGTTTCTTGCGTAATATCATATCCCTCCACAACACGTCATCAAGATGTGTTCATACATTTTTCCATAATGTTGCTAAACAATAAACAGAAACACAGGCAGAGGTAATACAGTGGTAATAATACTTATGTCTTTGGACCTGATACATTTGTAATATAATGCAACACTTCCAGAAACTACACATGACTGATGTTCAGCTGTGGATTAATAAAGGTGGAGGTATATTTCTTCCAGCCCGGAGTCGTCTTGCTGCCACACTGCATATAACTCCCACAAACTCCATTAAATTGGTAGCACACACTGTATGTAGCCTGACAGGCAAAACCCAGCCCATAAAAAGTAATTGAAAGTGACCAGATGAGAGGGAATTAGCATTTTTATCTACTCAGAACGTAGCTGGACAGTAAAAGGACACTATTTAAAGAGGGGGTGAAAGATTCGATTTAATGTCTTGTCCTGATTTATTATGAAAAAAGAAGAAAGAAAACATTTGATGGTGTTTTTCCAATTTCTTGTTTTTCCTGTATTTTTTAAATATATAAAAAAGTTATAAAATTGCAAAAACAGACACAGTTTACATGCATAAAGAAAAATTAAAAACCTGCAAGTGTGAATAATAATAAAATTTCATTGTAATTATCACAATTTCAGACGTTTTTTTAATTTAATAAATCAAACTGTTCAAATGTGATATGTACCGTATTTTCCGGACTATAAGCCGCTACTTTTTTCCAACGCTTTGAACTTAAACACCGGTGTTTCTCATGTATCGGCGGCACGGAGCTTGCTAGCTTGTAAAAAGCTAACGAGCTTCGTCACATCAGACCCGGTCAGAGTGGACCACATGAAACTGTTCGAATAAATTCAATAGCAGTTTATAGACAGGTGCGCTCATAGTCCTGAAAATACGGTAAATACATTTCTACAATTTGAAATGTAATTAATTGCTTTTACACGCGTCAGAATCCTTCATTAAATATTAAAAAGGCAACAATTTCACATCATTTCATGTAAATTTGAAGCGATATTGTAAAAATAATGACAGTTTTTTGTGGAGTTTTTTAAAGGAAAAAATAACGACACAAACTATCAAACAAATCTTATTCGTGTCTTTTAGTGACAGCTGGTGTCGTGCATATTTCCCGACGGGTTGTGGTTGACTGAGTGTGTTGTGTTGTGTGCAGAAAGGAGCCTTTTGTGCTGATTCCTCATGAATTTCACATACAATCCTCATTTTGTGTCAGTTCCCAGTGAATCCTGATCTGACTTGTATCAAACATGACATCTCCGTCTTGTCTTGTCACATCTGTTGCTATTTTACATCAGTGATCATGAAAAGCCTCTTTACCTCAAACACGGCAACGCTAACTTACACACCACGCCTTGCATGATAGTGTGCATTTGTGTGTGGGGTTGTGAGTGTTGCCAAGTACAAGCTGTTGCTGCTGTTTTGCTTTGGTGACCTCACATGATGCTGCAAAATAAGTCGCATTCCTGTTTGTCTGTCATGAGTCACAGCACTTTTTTTTCTTTTTCTCGGGTGTAGTTTTGTTCGTTTTCGTCGCTGACGTCGACAATGAGAGATGAAAGAGGGACTTTGAGGTGACAGAAGCTGTGACAGTTTTAATGGGCACACATTGATCAGGTTTTCTGGGGCTGTTTCCAGCTCCTGTTTTGTTAACTGTGTGATCATTGTGCTGCTCACTGATCCGATCACTGCCTGAAATTTTTGTATTTACCCAGATTGTCTCCTAACAAAGGCACATCAGGTGAAAGCACACGGCGGCTCTGAATAGTAAAATATCAAAATATCAGATATCAAAATGGGACTGTTGCAAACACTCATCCCCATGTGCTTTTTTCACAGCTATAAATACCCTTCCCTCTTCTGAAGGAGAACAATCATTATGTGCACACCTACACCAGGGTTTGTTCATTCAAGAAAAAGTTAACAGGCTGTTTTTCGACACATAGACAAACAACCGGTGTGTGAGCTTAGTGGTGACACCAGCGTCTGACGTGCATCACACGTCTTAGATGGGTGTCAGGGTGTTGTTTTTGTTCGATTTCCCATCTGTTGCACAGTTGTCTGCGCCAGCAGGTTGTGATCTTTGTTTTGTAACTGTGGTCTCATGCAGTGGTGTTGTAACGTGCAGTGTCAGGTGGATCTCAGTGGCTGTTAAGCTCGTGGCGCTCAAGGACATTTTGGATCAGTAGTGGGGGGGCAGGTCTTATGACAGTGGAGTTGTCTGAAACCTTCCACTTTTTGAAGTCGAGTATTTTTATAATGATGAAATGATTTCCTGATGGATCATCACATCACCTACAACATGGGTTTCAAACTTGTGCCATGGAGGGCCGAGACCCTGCAGGTTTTCTTTACAACCAGTCACTAAAGCAGGTGATTTTAATCATCAACACCTTCTTCAATTTGAGGGAAGAAGCTCATCAGTTAGATCAGCTGCTGGAGAGATGGTTGGAAAGAAAACCTGCAGGGTCTCGGCCTCCATGGCACAAGTTTGACACCGCTGACCTAGAAGAAGAGCTGACAGTCACTGATGACATCAGATGTGTTGACTGAGGATCTCATGATTGAAAAAGGCAATTTTTTAATTGAAGTTCATTGTAGCCTGAGTTTTGGAGCTAGTATCTAGTGGCCATTAGTGGTATTACACTTTTTTTTCACTGCATTTCCCTCATTTGTGAGACCCAGTTGCTGTGTCCATTTGTACAATCTCGGGTTTGTACCTACTGCTTCCTCCTTCTTCTTGTGCTGCCATTTTACTGCCCCTGCTGGTTCTCTGTGAACATAGTTTTTTTTTTTTTAAAACATTAGCTCATTATAAGTACCATATTTTCCGGACTATAAGCCGCCACTTTTTTCAATGCTTTGAACCCTGTGGCTTAAACACCGGTGTGGCTCATGTATCGCGGCACGAAGCTCGTTAGCTTTTTACAAGCTAGCAAGCTCTGTGCCGCCGATACATTTAGCGTCGTCACATCAGACCCGGTCAGAGTGGACCACATGAAACTGTTCGAATAAATTCAATTGCGGCTTATATACAGGTACGCTCAATAGTCCGGAAAATACGGTATGCTGATTTTCTCAGATACCCTAAGAAAATATTTAAATACTGTATAAATATGAATATTGATTTGAATATATTCGTGCAAACAGACTTTTGCACAGTTTTACCGGATTTTGCATCATGCAAGGTTTCAGTATTTAGTGCCCAAATGACTTTGGATTTACATTAGAGTAGTAAGTAGTGTGAGGTAGAAAACATGTGAGTGATCAAACCTAAGTTGATCTGAGTCGAACTCATCGTCAGGATCACGGCGTATGTGGTGAAGGTGTTCTCCATGGCTCACTCCATTGTCGGCATCGATCAGCAGCAAGTGTGCGACCCTCTGCTCTACCTGGTGAAGAACAAACTCCAGCTCTCACAGGGAAAATTCGTAGAGGACAACCCTGTTTACTCCACCACCATGACTGTGAGACACTGACAGACACTGGTCCTGATGTTGAGAAGTTTAAACAAACTCGAAATGGTATTTTTTGCCTAAAAAACCCCTTAAATTCTTGTGTGTCTCTCCAGGGCGGTCTCCGTGGTGACGACCCAGAAATGACGCTGACTGCCTTTGTCGTCATAGCACTCGCTGAGGCCAAGCAGACGGGGATCAGGTGTGAGCGTCCAGGGGTCAAAGTGGAGGTACTTTACACACAGTGTTTGTTCAGCCAGCGATTTTTATCTTCAGTTGTCTGTCACCGGAACAGTTTGATGTCACTGCCATTAAAACTGGTGTTGTCTTCAGTTACTGTACTAGCACTGTCCTCCTCCCTCCCTGTCTGCTGCAGTTAGCCTATCGTAAGTCAGCGGAGTTTCTGAAGAGTGCTCTGGTGACTCCTGGCAGGAGACCATACACGGTGGCCATTGCCTCCTACGCGCTGGCTCTGCTGGGGACCAATCAACAGTTAAATCCAACAGAGGTCTTACTCAGAGCTGCAGCTCCAGGTATCCTGTGTACTCTGTTTCATTTGCACAGAATCCACCAAATGTTTTATTCTCCAAGGGAAACTACTGGTGGTGTGAATTGGTTACAGAAGGATTAACTTTCTTGTGGGAGTAATGATCTGGTGCATTAACACAATAGGTGTTTTTATTCCTTCTCCCTCCTCCAGGTGGCAGCCACTGGCCCGACAGTGAGAATAAACTGTTCACTCTGGAGGCGACCGGCTACGCCCTGCTGGCTCTGATCAAACTGGGCCGCATGGAGGAAGCTGAAGCTCCTTTCAAATGGTTGAACAGCCAGCGACAGAGAGGAGGCGGCTTCGGCTCCACTCAGGTACCAACAGGGGAAATCTGTCAGCATGTGGATTTTCAAATTATACTAAATAATCACAATTAAGAGATGATGATATATGTGCTGTTCAATGATTAAAGAGCAATCATGTAGGTAAGACAATGAAATTATTGAAAATTTGTTAAATGAAATACACTACAGTGTTTCTCCTGTTTTTCTTCTTTGTCCTCCTCCAGTCCACCATGGTGGTGCTCCAGGCGCTGTCAGAGTACCTGATCCACAAACCCCCTCCTGCTGACCTCAGCCTTGATGTGGACGTCAGGGTGACAGGACGCAGGGAAATCCGTTACCATTTTAATCCAGCGACAGCCTACGCTGCTCGCTCCTCCCGGGTGAGAGGCGCTCACTGCTGGATGAAGTAACAGCACATCAAGCATTTCTTCACGTGTTTCACCAACACTTTCTTCTTCTTTGGTGCTTTTGTTATGTAGTTGCCTCCTGACCTTGATTTGGTGGTGGAAGCTCGAGGCAATGGACAGGGAATACTGGAGGTAGGAACACAGGTTTAAGTGTCACAACCTTGTTCTTACACAAAAAAATCACAGGAATGATTCAGTAAATTAACGTTAGTCTCAATCAGTGAGATGTGCAGGATCTCCTTTTTAGGTGCTTTATTTTTTATACAGTTCTTATATGTGACCGTAGCGCTCTCTCTTGGTGTCACCCAAGGTCGTGACCTATTACAACCAGGTGCACGAGGTGGATGAGAAAAGGCCATGCGAGCACTTTGACCTCAACGTCAATATCACAGAATCCAGTGGTGAGTCAAATTATCAAATTATACTCTGGTAAAAGTTGCAAGGACTTCGTCTTGCAGGGCGTAAGGGTGACGTGACACGTGTTCACCAACACAAATGAGATTTTAGACATGCCTGATTCATGGAGGTCGTACTGAAGATGTGTGGCAGTCTAGCAGCTGGGCCCACGAGCCCTTCACTTGCTCTGTAACTTTGTTTTTCTTTATACGTTGGGAATGCATCCAACGTACTCCACACACACAGGAAACTTGCTCCTGTCGTGCATCCTCCTGGTGGACGCCGTGCTTCTTCCACCAATATTTTTCTTCACAAAAAAATGCACATCAGACCTGCAGAAGCTGTACAGCACACTTGCCAAAACATGTGAATTCGTAGAGTTTGTTTGCAAGATGAAGTTGCATGGTCCATGAGTTTGTTGGCGTTTTTTGCACATACACAGAAGAGAGGACAGGAAGTTGAGACCAAGGCTTTTAATGAAGTAACTCAGACCCGACTTGCACTTGGTTTTAAACTGCATCTCTGGTGATCGGATCACCAGTGGACAGCTGAGACACCTCTTTGTTTACATAGTTAACATGGGTCTCCAAACCGTCCTGCTGACCACCTTTGTTCAGATGTCACTACGGCAACGTCAGGGCCCGCCCACAGTTTTCAAGTAACTCTCCAGACAAGCACCAGACTTTGTAAGCAGTTAGCACAGTTTGCTAAAAGAGACGAGAAGGGAAGGTGAAATGATTCATGAACTGTTGAACATGTGCGATCTGTTCACACTGTTTCAGCTGAGAGGACAAAGTTGATTACGAGTTGTAAATGAATGCAAGGCAAGATGAAGGAGACTCAGATATCAGTTATCACAGACACATCAGGACACATGGGTGTTCACACTACCCAAGATTTGTGGTCACATGACCACCTCCACATGAGGTTTGAGTGATTGATTCTCAATGTGTCCTGGAGGTCGTTCACACTTGTGTTTAGTGCTGTCCACTAGAGATGAAATACATTTGAGCAAAACTGAAAATGTTCAGTTTCTTTAATATATTGGAAACAAACAGAATAACACACAGCTTTTTTAGAAATTAAACATGTACACAAGTACATTTAGTAAGGTTTGTTTGTAAGGCATTACATAATAAATACAAAACTTGAAAATACATCTGTTTACATGTACACCTTCAACGTACGTAAACGACATATTGTAGCCTAATTGCATAAGATGTAATATTACATATATTCACACATCAGATGCTGTGTTTCTGTCTCACACCAGAAAAGCCTCCAGCAGATGTAGAGAAGTCCTACCAGATCACCATCAAAGTCCGGTGAGTGACTGTTACACATACACGCTTAAAGAAGTGTGGATGCTTCTTATGAATTAACGTCATGTGAAGCAGCACCAGTTTTTTAGATACAGTTTTTCAGGCTCCCAGCAGGTCAGTGGTACCAATCCTCCTGGAGAATCTGTGACAGTTCTATGACTTTCCTCCATCAATGTCCTCTCTCTCGTCATGTAAACCCTCCCAGACTGAATCAGTGATGTTGAGAGCTTGGTTCTGGGACCTTCTTTAGTTCTTTAAAGCCCCTGATCCCTGCTGCTGTGTAACGATTCTGTCTGCCTCCGTCTGAATATTTACGTCAGATGGTTGTCGTACGGCGGCAAACCAATTCTTTTGGTCATGGATGGTAGATAAGTAACATTTAAATACATCTGAGTAATGTCTGCTTAATTGTGAGTCACGTCTTCATTGAGCCCAGATTACAAAATATTGAACGCCTGTAACGTCAGTCAAACCCGAGGACCACAGAATTCCTTGTTTAACCCTAACTGGGTTTGAACAAACTAGCACACAGGTTATACCGCATGTTCACTCTCATGAGTCTCATTAAAACAGGTTCATGTTAGAACAGTAACAACAGGCGGGCGGCTCTACTGCAACGTATGTTCCAACAGTAGTTGCTATTCTTACAATACCAGCTGGATATGTCTGTCTCAGCCCATTCGCTGTTGCCAAGGCGTTTCTCACACTTATCTCAGACGTGATTAGACATTAATAGATGTTCCTCTGTCTGTATCCATCAGTTTCTACCGTTACGAGGACTGTCTTTGGACTGAGATCAGACGCTCATGTATTCATTCAGTGAATGTTTCTCAGCTTTTTTTGACGGTTTTAGCGTTCATAGATATGTGGTGTATTCTGTGGCTGGAGGCGGACGAGCTGTTCATCTCCCAAACAGCTGTAAAAGTTTAAAACCCGGTAAGATTCTGTCCGAGTAACAGTGTAAACAGGAACAGGAAATTCAAGAATCAATGCGTCGTATTATTGTCTTTGTTAGTGATAAAATTAAATACCAGCTGGGAAAAGTCATCTGTACTTGTAGTTCCCCACAGGAAGTGGTGGGGGCAGTATCGCTCCCACTGTTTACGGTATTGATGGAAGTGGACAGGAAGAAGACGAAGCGGAAGCACGACAGTGACAGGCAGCAGAGCCAACCAATAAAGAGGGAAGATGCGAAACAGCACGGATTTTTGGTTTCAGTGTTTTTTGTTTGAAAAGGCTCGATAGATGTTGACCCTCTTGATGGGAAATTAGAGTACAAAAAAAACAAGATGGACAGTCGACTGACACAAAGTATTACGCAAACTCTGCAGGAAGAAGAATAAATAAAATACCACATTAACAGGAAGCATACGGGGATTCTGCTAGCAGTTAAGCTAACCTGTTGCCCAGCTTGCGACAAAATACCCTCATGCAAATTTTTATCGTTTGGCAGCACTTTTTGTTATTACACCTTAACATGCATTTCTTATCCAATTATTCGATTAATCAATGGAGTAATCAATAGATTATTCGATTACTAAAATATTCGTTAGCAGCAGCCCTATAAAGAATCTAAAGGCCCAAAAACGTCTGCACAGCACTTGGATTTTAACCTTTTAAATTTTATTTACATTGAGGAAGATGAACAAAAGACCAAAATGTCTTCCTGACTCAGACTGATATCATGATCCTCACGTGCCCAAAGAGTCAAATCCGTCTGCATCACCATGGCGACCCACTGATGACCACTTGTCTGTATGTTCTCTTCTTCTCTTGCACAGGGCTTTAGGACCCAGAGATGTCAGGATGGTGGTTCTTGACATAAGTCTGCCCACTGGCTTCACTCCAGAAAACTCAGACCTGGAGATGGTAATCAGCTGCTCGTCCCTCTCAGCTGACATGGAGAAAAAAATACTCAGCTTATGTTTTAGCTTTTTTATGAAAGCCCCCTTTTTTTTTTTACATTTATAGACAGCCACAAGGGGGTGCTTTGTGGCCAACACTGTGGCTTTTATTTTGAATTTAAAAAACAAGCAAACTTTGAGCTGATGCAGTCGTCTTGTCTTTACCAAAATGTTTGTTTAACAAGATGTTTGTTCTGCTACACCAGCAAAAGGAAGTAGATCACCTACATATGAGAAAGTAAAAATAACAATAAAATAAATTTAAGGCAAAATCAGATAAATTATAAAATGAATGGGGCCATTACATACACAAGATTGCGCATTGGGATATTTCACAGAATTGTAAAAGCAGCAGAGTTATTGTAAAGCAGTGCAGGTTGTTGAAGTGTGACCTCAGCAGGACGATGGGACCTATGGTCACACTCCTTCACACACACTGGGTGAACCAGCCTGTTGCTGAAGGAGCTCTGCAGTGCTGTCTGTGTCCTGCAGGGGGCGGGAGATGTTGTCCAACAGGGACGACAGCTTTGCTCTCGTCCTCTTTTCTCCCACCACCACGAGCCGGGCTGCTTAATCAGTTTGTTCACATATGAGTAAATAAATGTCAATGTTTTTAAAATGAGTTAAAATAATAACACAGTAGCAGTTAATAAATAGGTTAATATGCTGTGATAATGATAATGGGTGACACATGTTTAGGCCTGGGTGTGTAACTAATTCTGGTGTGTGTGTGTGTGTGTGTGTGTGTGTGTGTCCAGCTGTCCAACTCAGTGGATCGATACATCAGTAACTTCAAGATTGTAGATAACCTGAGTGACAGGGGCTCCCTGATCATCCACCTGTTCAAGGTAACCACACTGTACACCAGTCTGTCGTAGGTGGCTGCAGCCTGAATGAATTGTTGGTTTAGTTTTTGATTATTCTTTGTATTTATTTATGTCTCTACTGATGCAGTGCTGAGTAAAACCCTTAAGTTGCTTTTTATAAAATCCTCAAAAATGTGAACAGGTTTCAGGCTGCTACACAGAACCAGCTTTTTGCTACCAAACCCCACACTCAGACTTCCTAAATCAGTATTTTGTGAAGTTTCTGCTTCTCCTGCTTTACTGCACAACATCCTCCTCCGGCCTCGTCCTCTCAGGTTTCTCACAAAGAGCCAGAGATCCTGATCTTCAGGCTTCAGCAGAACTTCAAAGTCGGCCTCCTCCAGCCCTCCTCTGTTACTGTCTATGAGTATTACAACCCAGGTCGGCAACCACAACTGTCAGCATATCCCCTGCAACTTCCTACTTTGATATAAAAATTGTCTTATTAAAAACCAATTTTCTACCCCTCCAACATCTGTGTGTCTCAGACCACCGCTGCAGTCGTACTTACACCCCCAGCGAGGACCAGGACACGCTCACTCAGATCTGCAGCGACCACGCCTGCCGCTGCACGCAAGGTACAGTGTGCACGTGTCCTCAAGCAGCACATTAGTGAGAAGTGTGTGTGTGTTTACAGTGTGTTCATGATCTGCAGGCGACTGCTGCGTCTCCAAAACCGACCGTGAGAACTTCCCCAACAAAGAGAGAGAGACGTTTGCCTGCAAGAGTTTGCACCACGGTACGATACACTGTCACACTCACAGATTTAACATGCATGCACACAGCTTCAGGTCAGAGGACAAAACTCCAAGCAGGTTAAAAGTTGTTTTGCATGTTATGAATGCAATGTTAAAAGTGCAGTGTTGTCTTGATTTACCATAGTTGCATAAATGAGACGATAACATAAAATGAATAATTAGCAGTTCTTGGTAGAATACACCACAAGATTATATCTGTCAGTGTTTATCTTCAGGAAAAAGGTGACACTGTTGTGTTGGGGTCGAGAAGCAGGACACAAACACAAATTGAAAGGCTTTGATTGAACAAAAAGTAAGGTCTGAGTTGACCAATGAAGTGCAACTAGAACATGAGAAATGTAAACTGTAAAAAACAAAACCAACTTGAAAACCAAATTTAAGAAGTGGAGATGAGGGCACATGAACAAGCAAACTGGCAGTTGAAAGAGGGAGAGACAAGGCAATTTACACAGGGGGGACAAAAGACTGAAGAGATCAAGAGGCCATTGCTGAAGTGCAAGAAAGTACAATACTCCCGATGACCACTAGATGCTGGCTCCAAAAAACTCTGGTTCCAACTACTTCTTTTCAATCCTGAAATATTCAGTCAACACATTTTTTCCACAAGTCGTTCTGATGTCATTAGATAAAGTCAACTCTTCTTCTCAGAGATCTGGTGGGAGGAGTTAGGGGCGGGGTTAGTCTGATTGACAGCTCTGGTCTCCGTAACATCGAACCTGAACTCCAGTCTCATCCACATTGGACAGTGTCCTCAGGTTCAAGGGTCACACCTCCTCATTCCTCCCTTCATGTCCAAATATGGTCACTTCTGGCTCCAAACAACCAACATGGCCACGTTCAGATACCAAACTCCTGGATCAGGATGCGAGTCCACAAACCGATGGGGGACATCATGTTAGCTTCATCTGTGAATCAGACACAGGTGAAATGAATGAGGTGGAGCTCAGAGGACGAAAAACAGAACACAGAGCAGACGTAAAACTAAAGATAAAACACGAGCAGTGACAAAGTAAAACTGGAAGAGAGAAGGTGAGAATTTAACCACGACAGAGTGAAGTCAGGAGAACAGACACGAGCTTTCACCACAGTGTTTATGGCCGTAGACTGAAGGTCGGTTTGTTGTCGTGCTTCAGTTTTCCAGGTGAAGGTGCTGAGCGTCAGCGGGAGTTACTACGACAAGTATGAGATGGAGATTACACAGGTGATCAAACTCGGTGAGTCTGCAGTGATGATTCCTCCTTCATGTTGAACCAGCTGGGACCACACAGTCCACTGTGGGGTTGTTATTGTGCTGATACTTCTTTACCTAGTCAGTAGAAATCAAACAGTATCTCTGTCCTGTTCTCACCTGGATTTTTACAAACAGAAATTAATTTGAGATATAAGTTGTTATATGAAAGCAAACACTGGAGCTGTTTATTGTAATTTGAAGAGCATTTTACTGCAATGTGTAGTGAGAAATACTTTAAATTGTTTATACAGTATATTACTGTATATAACCAAGAATTATTGGACAAACTACTCTCACTACTGTAATATTTCTATTACTACTGTTTTTCCTGCCAAGTCGTGAACCTAGGTGGGGAAAACTGACCAATGAGGACGGCTTTCTCTTCCAATATTTTTATTCTCAGATCATATTTTCCAAATAACACAACAACAAACACAGCTTGTTTTTGTAAGACCTGTTTTGCTAATTTTCAATATTAAAAAGCAGATTTTAAGGAGACATATTCTGGATTAATTGGGTTTTTTGGGTAAAATAAAAGTTATTGTTCACAGCTCCATACTGCAACTCGTTTATTTTTTTTAAGAGTGAAAAGTAAAAGTGAACAAAGCCAAACTGGTGAACACATCGAACACTGTAAAATGAAAATATAGAAATAATACTCTAACAAAAGAATGCAGCAATAATTAAAATGAATGAATGTGAATAAAAAGTACAGTAATTTTACTGTAAACCTTCTTACATGTATGCTTTATTTGCTCTGCAATTTATTTCTTTAACAGAGGAACAGTCTTTAAACAACTTTAATGATCACAGGGAACCACTGAGGCCATTTTATGACAATGAAAAAAAAAACATTTTGTTCTTATTCTTTCTTCTCGTCCCCTCCAGGTGTGGAGGCCGGAGTCCAATCAGGTCAGAGGAGGGTTTTCGTGTCTCATGGGGGCTGCAGAGACGGGCTCAACATGACGCAGGGCTCCAAATACCTCCTCATGGGCCCCAAAGAGGACCACTGGAACATTGACACCGACACCAACAGGTGAGGAGAGCAAGACAAACATAGTTTCACAGATGGATGTTTCTGAATTGTAGAGTAACACATGTTAAAAGCTTGAGGTGTGTGCTTGAGCACAAGAAGCCATGTTGGTTTGCTACTGTGACACAAAAAACAAAATTAGAAGAGAGCTCTGTTAGACTTTATGATAGATAGATACCAGGCATCAACTCCTTGCAGCGACTACACCAGGGGCTGGGGGAGCGACGGGGGAAACACAGCTAGTAAAAGAGTGGAGCAGTGAAAATAGGGTCGTTTTTCAATATGCGTACTTGTCCGTACTTACATTCTCGTGTACTCGTGAAACGTCATCAGTCAGAGACCTAGTACTGTTCCAATTCAAAGTACACATCTGGCCGAGAACGCATGAAATACCCAGATGTGTTCTCGCTCCTCTTTCATTATCGAGCCTGCATCAGACCTGACTTGTGTGGACTTGGGGAAGCCAAATAACCCATAATGCACTTCGCAACAGCGAGCGGAGATGTGACGTCAACAAGTACGCTGGCGTTCCAATCACACTTTAGCCTCGGTGCGTTCTCGCCTTCCCGCAAGTCTGTACTTCATAGTCCGACTTGCAGGTACATTCTCACCAAGTACACGAGTACAAGTTTGCGTACTTGAATTGAGAAACAGCCTTGGTGTCTAATAAGGCTTCGAACAGG
>OOFC01047325.1:0-16736 GCA_900323345.1 Pseudochromis fuscus
GCGCAGTATCAGTACGGCAGCGCTGTCGTCCACTTTTACTACGCCGTGGATGAGAGCTTGCACAGACACACGCGAGGGATCTTCATGCCCATTGCCGCAGTCCTCAGCTGCCTTTCATGCCTGGGATGCTGCTGTACTAAATACCACAGCCAAAGCCTTCCTCCATGGACGCACAAAATGTACCAGGTGGTGCCCTCGGCGCTGGCTTTTTTCTGGGACAGCAGTCCTGTGACCAAGAGACTCTTATCCTGGTCCAGCGATGACCCCGCCATTATCTTCCACTTTGGCCAGATGGCGTTCTTTCTCGGCTGCGCCTTCTTCTTCACCTTCCCCGTGACGCAGCGCTGCTTCCCTGGACGGTGTGATTTTGTGGGACACAGTCATCAAGTGTTTCATGTTTTACTAACTTGCTGCACCCTGTGTCAGATCCACACTTACCAGCTGGACTACGTGGGCCGCAGGCAGCTGTACTCACGTCTGCATGACAGCAGTGATGCTGCTCTCTTTGTGGAACTGTACGTGGTCACTGTGGTTGTATGTGCACTTATTGCGGCCCTCATGGTGAGGAGAGTTAAACAGGTGTTTGACCACCAAACTAAGTCCAAATAATAGACAGGTGTAGATTCACCTGGTTCCAAAAGTCTCACATCTCTTAAACTCAGTCATTAACATGCCATGCTTTATTTGTTTTTACCATATCACAGGGAGTTACAGGCAGCTCTGTTATTTGGCTGTGACTTCTGGTGGTTCCTGCTGGTTGCTGGGCAACCTCAAGGGGATGACGACACATGACCAGAAGCACAGGTCTAATGCAACATCTGACCTCCCCACAGGAGAGGGTGACGTCTGTGCACAGTTGGTGCTGCCAGAGGCCCGGTGATGTGTTTACTACTCACAGGGCTAGTTGGTGAACTAATGTACTGGTCAAGTTAATCACTAATGCACTCCACAGCAGGGCGAACACTAGTCTCTGCTGTTGGGTTTAATTACCTCGGACAGTTTGTTGACTATTGAACGCTTTACTTTGTTAATTAAAAAGTTTCTCAAGAGGGAAAATTAAGCTCTCTAAGCTAATCAGCCAGCTAACTGTCACTCCTCTTCCTCTGCTTTAGAGTTTAGCTGTTTGTCTCCTCCAAGGTACAAACTTATGCTGCTTTATGTCGACTAAACAACTGAAACACAGCATGTTAATAAATGAGCTGCAGAGGTGCTTTTATTAATCTTTCTTTAGCCAGAGTTGCTAGCTATTTATGCTAGCTATTGTTCTGACTTCAGATTTATATTTATTGGGCACAATGGGAGTGGTTTCTCAAGTATATTCTTAAAAGTATCATATTGTTCCTTGAAGGAATGATCTATTTTTATTTGTTTTTGTCTTTCTTTACTTTTAAGAAGTTTTTGTTCAGTTGTTATTGCAAAATTGTTCCTTGTTACAGACTTTTTAAGATCTTTACTCAAACATCGAAGTAACAGTGATTTGTGTCACTCGAAGGAGAGTTACAGACTACAATCATTCACTTTATACTGTATTTCAAGTGTTGTTAGCAAGAAAATGTAATGTCTTCCTTCACGTTGGAACTGTATTAAAATGAAGAGACAGATTTCTTTTAGTGGATGTGCCAATCCCAAAATGTATCTCTCACGGTCAACAGTGCACTGATGGGTAACTCCTTCCTGAAGCTGTGCACACTGTCCTTATAGCCTCTGATGAAAGTCTTCCAATAAAATTAACTTCCTTTTCTTTTCTGTTATCTCAGGGTTATCTTAAAGTTATCTCAGGGTTATTTCTGGGTGTTCTCAGCCTACACTTATTTCTAGTTTGTGTCATATGTGTTTCAGTGTTAATCACCTGAAGACATTTCTGATGTGAGTCATGTTCTAGGTTATTTCGATGTGCATACAAACCACCTGCTCCCACCAACAATACAATGCAACAGTAGCATCCATGACCTCTACATAGTTCATACATTTTTATGTGTTCATATTTACAGTTTATACCTGTTAATAAAGTTCACCTTTTTCCAAATGTTTCTGACCGTTTTTTATTTTAATATTCAAGTGTGACTCTCCTGTGGGTGTTTGCTGAGCTTCCTGCCCCTCAGGATGGCTCGAGACCAAGTAAAAAATATCTGTCTGCTGCCCCCCAGTGTTCATGAAGCCACATTTCTTTGCCCCTTTGCAGAAAGACCTTGTTTATTTTCTCAAGTCCTGCAGGTTTTTGTTCCTCTGGTGTAAACCTGAGAGATGATCATTGTTGATGTTGCCTGCAGATGTGATACCCATGCACCGAGCCTCCTGGCAGGCTCCGCAGGCCGGCACCAGTCTGTGTCCTGGTCCATGGCTCAGTTACTCACTTAAAACCCTGAATCAGCTGAATTATGGCACTGTTGGACTCTCTCCCACATTCCTCCTGTCTGACTCACAATACAAGCGGTCAGGCTGCTTCGCCTGTGATAATTAAATTTCATCTCTGCTCATTAGACTTAATGGGGCTCAAAATACCCGGAGCATTAAAGCAGGCTACAATACTCAGTTGATTTGCCAGAGAGATTTGTCTGAGTGGGATGGCTCAAACTAAAATGTAGATGATTACAGGTTAGGGATCTGGATCATTTCAAGTTGTTGGGTGGCCTAGTGGTTTGACAGAAGCAGACAATGCCAGACTGAATCCCTTTGGTAGGCACATGTCCTGGTGAAGTGTCCTTAAGCAACACTAAACTCCCCTAAGTCCTTTTTTATGTCCCTCCCAGTGAGGACTTCTTTAGGAGGCGAGGCAGTGAGGAAGAAGATTATTTATTTAATGGATTTAACGGGAGTGACATGTCTGGTAAAATACCTGGTTATACCAAACTGTCAATATGTCAGTCCACCATCTTGGTAAAGAGTGAATAATATGTACCAATATGAGCTGGATTAAGGCAAAACCAGATGTTTTAGACTTTCATGGCCCCACCAGACAAAGAGGCCATCAAGTCAGGTTTATTCACATATTTCATTGGGCAGCTGTACAATCAAAGTGCTTCAAGATAAAAGGGGTAAAGATACATCGTGCATGACAAGCATGAAACAGAATAGTATATAATAGAGGATTACATACATCAGAGAGCACTCAGTGCTAACCTCTGCTGACGCATAATCCAGCTGTACTGTTGATATAGACCGCACACTGTTGCCCTCTTGTGGTGAAATAGAAACACCTGGTCAAATATTCACCCATTATAACAGCTACCGAGCTATAAAAGATTTTGGGGGATTTTTTCAGATGGGATCCCATCCTCTGATCTTGCCCAACATGCAATCATTTGTTCCTGTAGGGTAGTTTACTCTCTCTCATTTCAATCAGTGGTGTTTTCATAATAAACCTAATAAAAACATACAAGACGATCCTAGTGTTATCATTATTCCTATCCACTCACCTCAATCTGTGACCTTTGAGATAATTTTATTTACTTTCAAAGTCCCTTAAATTTTCATTGATCACCAATACAAAGTCAAAAATGTCTGATATTTGGATTCATCAATGAACACTAGCAAAACCAATGACCTCCCATCAGCTTTGAGGTGAATTAGTGCTAATTAACCAATGCTAACATATATTATGTTACTGTCAACCTTTTACTTTCAAGTGTGTAACGTGATGACTGCTCCTCTGCTGTAGTCTGTCCACACACACACACAGTAAAGCTCACTCGGTGTGTGGTGCTGCTGAGTGATGTGGCTGCTGGCCTGGAACACTAAATCTTAGAGCAGGACCGAGGGCTTTCTCTGCTCCACTGGGTCCATTCTCCTGAGGTGTTTGTGTGCAGACAGTCTGCCCAGGGTAGTTTCCCGTGCTTAGAAAGTCCTTTTGGTTGTAGTCATCACTGTTGTCAACACAAGGCCTTCTGTGCTGCAGCAGCTTCTGTCCAAAAGTATGCTCTGCTGTTTGAATTAGATTTAGAGACCAACCAAAGAGAGACTGCTGCCAGAAAGATAACAGTCTGTCTAAACCAGGTGCACTTACATCCCAGAATTAGGCCAGTAATGAAGCACACACCTACAGTCCTGCTGCTGTTAAAAAGCATGTTTGCCTGACACATAGACGTCTCTGGCTGGACATCAGCTCCACTTTCCACTGTTTGTACAAGTTTGTACCAGAGGTGACGGGCCAGCCAACTATCATGGGCTGTTTTGCAGACAGGAATTCCTGAACAGCTGATGATCAGGAGTGTAAAACATGTTTAGCCAACAAGAGAAGCTGATTCCAGCTTGGATTTGTGAGGACAACAACTACCAATGTGGTGTTCACTGTGACAGCAGACAGGCTTTGCACGGGGAGAAGGACAAATGGATGCTTGCCGGCCTAGAAATTAATAATAATGAATAAATATTTGTAGATTTTTTTGTTACACTAAAGGGAGATAATCATCTTTACATAAATTGTAAATGACAAGAATAAATGATGAAATAAGAAAAGTTAGGTTCAAGAAACAGTTTGAACTGATTAGCTGCTGCTTTCAAGATCCACACTGAAGCTTTACAATGTGTTGCAATAAAAAATGATTTACACTGAGATGTGATGAAGTGTCACATGATGCCCAGTGTGCAGGTGCAGGTCAAATACCTGTCTGCCTGTAGCACACATGTACAGGCCCTTTTACATCGTTTTTTTGCACAAACACCAAACGATGCATGTTTGCTTTCAATGCTTTCACCAGGTGTGCACACACAAACACAACCCTGTGTGTGCAATGAATCAACCAAGGTAGGACAGATACTGTTACCTGTAAGAGACATGAGGCTCAGAGGATATTGACCGACCCATCACATATCCTGCATTTTGAATATGAGCTCTTGCCCTCTGGCAGACAATACAGAGTTCCCCACTGTGAACTTAACCAATTTAAACATTCATTTCTTCCTACCTCCATTAAACTTTTAAGCAGTGCTATTTGAGGCTGCAGAGATTGTGCAATATTTTCATAGTGTTTTTTTTTTTTTTTTTTAACCACAGGGTATGTGTAATATGTATTACGATTTTGTATGTGCAATATCTTCTAATGTGCAGTGTGGACTGTGCAGTTTATAATGTTGTTTGTTTCATCACTGAGGAGGCATGTTCTGCGCAGTATATGAGTCCAAAACAAATTTCCTATAGGGACAATACACTATATCGTATTGTACCGTACATACCGTACCGTACCGTATCGCATCGTATCGTATGACCATTGCTTTGGTAAAACACACAGGTACTAGTGTGTATGTGTGATGGACTGGAATCCTCTGAAAGCAGAATGAGGTGTTACAGACAAATGAAGGAAAGTGTAGGAGGTCATATAAGGAGGGTTGTGAGGAGGGATATATGGCAAGACCTACCAAGCTAAAAGACAGGGAACAAACATTGCAGCCTGAATGACTAAAAATGAATATATAGATTGTTGATGTACAGATTAAGGACGAATCAGTGTCATATTCCCAGATTCAAATACGAACAAAGTCATACACTGTCTCTTTAAACTACACATGGCGGTCCTGAGTGTGAAGGAAGTGGAGAGTCAAGTTTGAACAAGTACAGAAAAATAATATCCTGTTATTGTTTCCAATACTGAACACTCATCAGTACGTTGGATAATATGAGAAATATTTGCCCTAGGTCCTGCTGCAGGTTTATCAAGGACTGATTGAAGGAAAATTTGATTTAAATGTATTTCTATTTATTTTGAATCTTTTATCTTTTTAAAATGCCAGTGGTACAGCCTAACACATTGTGCTGTTTTTCCAGTGGATTTTAGTTTGTAATAAATCAGTCTCAAATTAATATTAATGTCCTTTACACACAATCAGTTCATTATATGCTTGTCTTCTTCTTCTGCTGGTCCCTTTTAGGGGTTGCCACAGCAAATCATTCACCTCCACTCCCCTCATCCTCCATTCTCTCACAACAAGCTGCATGTCTTCTCTTACTACATCCATAAACCTCCTCTTTGGCCCTCCTCTTTGCCTCCAGCCTGGCAGCTCCATCTCTACCACCATCCTTTTGCCGATATATTTGTTGTCCTTCCTTTGTAAAGGTCCAAAACCATCTCAACCTGGCCTCTCTAACTTTGTTTCCAAAGCTTCCAACCTGTACTGTTCCTCTGAAGTGTTCATTTCCAATCCTGTTCATCCTTGTCACTCCCAGAGAGAATCTTACCATCTTCAGCTCTGCTCTTGTTGACCTCTTCTTTCGTTCTTGCTGATACTCTTTTGCCACACATCACTCCTGACACTTTCCTCCACCCACGTCACCCTTCCTGCATGCATTTGTTCACCTCTTTTCCAACAGTTGACCCCAAGTACTTGAACTCATGTGTTTTCTTAACCTCTGCACCTTGCATCACCTGCCTCCCTTTCATTTACAGACATGTATTCTGTTCTCCAAGTTTTCTTCCACTTGCTCCTTGCTCTCACTACAGATCACAGTGTCATCTGCAAACATCATGGAGATTCCTGTAAGCAAGTAAGTATATAAATAAATAAGTCATTAAATTAGTCTTAAATTAGTATTAAAATCTTTTAGAAATAGCCAAAGCAAGTGGGGCTTAATACACCCAATGACCACTAGATACCGGCTAAAAAACTCTGGCTCCAACTGACTTCAATTCAAAAATCCTCATTTTCAATCCTGAAATACTCGGTGAATTATTAATTTCCACAAGTCATTCTGATGTCATTATTTAAGGTCAACTCTTCTTCTGAATGATCTGGTGGTCTATTGAAAATCATTTCATCATTAAGGAGATATTAGGCTAAGAGAAGGGGAACATTGATGGGCATGGCTTGTTTGAGTGACAAGCCTGATCTCCAATGAGAGCAGTGCTGAAGTTGAGTCTCATTCACATTGGACAGTGACCTCAGGTTCAAGGGTCAGACTCGCCTCCTCACTTCTTCAATCATTTCCAAATATGGTCACTTCTGGCTTCAAACAACCAACATGGCCATGTTCAAATCTCAAGCTCCTGGCTACAAAACAGGAGTCCACAAACCAACAGGTGACGTCACACTTGCTTAGTCAATTTCTAGAATCAGTCTATGGTAAATACTCACGATAAAAATATTTTAAATTAGTATTAAGATGTTTTTCTATTCTTGTTTTGTGTTTTATTTTGACAGCCAAAGTCTCATACGTACTTCCGGTCTCGTGGCTGACCATTGAGCTTGACGCGACGGGAGACTGCGACCTGCCGCAGACACACAAAGGGAGAGAGACGGACCCGCTGCAGCCATGGGAATCAAAGTGTACTACACCACCGTGACTGCCTCTCGGACGGTGAGTAAACCATTTACCAGTTAAATACTGAATACTGTGAGTCTGCAGCTAGCCGCAGCTAACAGCAGCTAACGGTGCTGAGCCCACAGACACACCCAGCAGCCTGACAGTAACAGCCTCCTCCTGACTCACAGCAGCGGCCTGTGCCACTCACTGCTTCTCTGTATCACTATCGTAACGTCAGCAGTAATGCAGCGAAGGTGTAATGTCATTTAAAGTATAATTAGAACATTTAACCACACTGAAAGTGTTATTATTAAGTATTGTATTCCGTCTAACGTCCCTTATGTTTCTGTAGGAATGGTGTTTTTTATGTAGCATGTTAGCTAGCTATTTTTAAAAACATGTTTCTCCAAAAAAAATGGAGATTACTTTGTAGTAAACAGTGAGAGTATCGTTGTGTCACTGGTGTGGATCAGACTAGGGTAGAGCAGCAGAGTGTGGCCACCATGAGCTGCACACCAAACTTCATTTAAATATCTCACAGTGTGAGGACTTCCTGCTTCAGGCTGATGTTAACGGTGCTGTTAAGGCCTTTTATTAAGGATATGCATCAAGCACATTAACAAACATTTCATATACTGCAGGATTTTCCTTTTTGTAAGGGGCACACCTGCTACTCTTTTGTTTCCTGGCCCTGTAGGTTGGAGAAAGAGAGTACAAGAAAAATCAATAACTGTTTTAAAAAAATTATACTGACGCAAGATTATAATGAAGATTATAGTCAAGCTGAATTAACCAGTAGAGGATTTAATTTTTTGAAAGTCACACTGTTGTATTCTTTCATCTATATCTTTCTTGCTAAGCAGGATACAGTGAAATCTTTAATTTGATCAGTTTCCTGCAGATTAGCTGTACAGATGTCAGTTTCTTGCCTTCTTTGAACACACCATCTCTTCTGAAATGATGATTTTGCAGCACGCTGTATTAAATTGGTCTGTAACCGCAGGCCAAAACATCTGGAAACTATTAGTTGTGAGGAAATGACTTGGTCACTTCCGCAGTAAGCTTCTAAATGACAGTTTGATCAGCTGCTGTTTGTATCCTGTTTCCGTTTCTACACTAAAAATGATTAATTTATCATTTTATTTTATATTAATAATCTTATTTTATTTTACTGTTAATACATTTTAATGTGTGTTTATCTAATATGTCTATACTTCAGTTGTGATTTGTTGTTAGGCTTAGATCAGCCCAAAAGCAATGACATTAAGTAAAGTAAATTCCACTAAAGTCTAAATTGTTTTGTGTAATGCATGTTTATAGTGGTTTATATTGGTTTTAGTGCAGCAAGGTAGAGTACACACAGCATTTCTGTCGTGTTTTCTTATATTATTATAGACCCACACCTAAACACACAGAGTTTCTAGTTTGTCCGAGGAGCTCGGACAATTCCCCTTTTTTCATTTTGAGGATATGACTCTGACCTCACAACAACTAAAATACCCGCTTCTCTCTTTCCAGTTGGTTTAAGGTGTGGCCGCATTTACAAACAGCCCCCTCCCAACTTCCTCACTCACCCCACAGCAAGCTGTCCGCCAGTGTCTATTAATCATTACCCATGAATCAGATAAAGCTACTGTTTTTACTGGCTCAGCCTCAAACAGTACTTAAATCAAATGTGTTTCTTCTATTGCAGTGTTTGAAAAACTGCCTCTGTCTTCCTGTCCTTGGGGAGAAGTAATAGTACAAGGTCTATTTGAACAGTCCTTCAGAGCTGTGTGGTTTGCTTTTTATTCACTGAAACTCCTCAAGGTTTGACAGCCGTCACGATCAGTTCTTCAGATTTGAAGTTGTGTTGGTACATGTCTGTACACACATATAAAACATCTGATCTTCCAGCTGACCGTGCAGTTTCTGACTCGAGCTTTTGTTTTTCTAGGTGAAGTCTCAACAGGCGGAGGTGTTTAGAGTCCTCGACAGTAAAAGCATCCAGTACGAGCTCATCGACATCTCCGTGGGCGGGGAGCTGCGTGACGAAATGAGGAGCAAAGCGGGAGACCCCACGGCGGTCCCTCCCCAGCTTTTCAATGAAGACCAGTACTGTGGGGTGAGGACTCACCCTACATGCATTATTTAACTTTTGTACTATTTCTAGCACAAGTAAATACTGTACATTTTGGAGACAAACAATATTTTTTTGGCAAACATGAAAGTCCTATTTAAATGCATAAAATTAACAAAAAAAAAGCAAACTCCAAAACAAAAGCAAACATCAGCCTCCACATTTTTAAACCTTAACATGTTGAAATAAATTCAGTTTGTTTAGGAATGAACTAGAGCTGCACGATTAATCGTAATAAAAGTGTGATCTCGATTCATACATACATGCGATCTCATTGCTAATTGATGACGATTCCCAAAAAACACCAAAACAACACTTCTACTACATTTTGATCCGGGCCGTCATCTGCATGAAAACAAGCGCTCCCACTCTCTCCCTCGACAAATGACAATGGTGGAACCCTGGAACATGAATGCAGAGAAAAACCCTGCTGGAGGTAGTGAGAATGACAACCCTCTGGGCTGTGGACGTTTTTCAGTTTCAAAGAAGACGATGAAAATCAAAAAGATGTAACTTGCAGCAGTGTTTTACAAAAGTAGCAGCACCGCAAGGTAACACCACAAATTTGTACAACCACCTTAAACGTCACCGTATAGCGCTACTCGACTCAACTCAACTCACATTGGCTGGTCTTGGTGGTGTTTCCATTACAGAGGATAGTCCCTCCTCTATGAAGCTGGTGATCAGATGAAGGAGGAGAAAGTTGATGAAGTAATCTCCAGAATAACTGTTGTGGTGTCACAGAACGCAGTTTAAAGGTTGTTTCAGGCGAGAAATTAATTGGTTTAACTTCAAATATGTTTTGAATTTACTATGGCAGTGCCTATTTAAAAACTTGCTCTGACGTTTTCGGAGGTATTAGGTCTCGCTACAACCCCCAATCCGTTGTTCCAGCGACTGGGCGCTCAGTCAGCTGATGGTTTTTAAATATAATTTAAACGTTGCACTAAAGCACTGTTATTGTACATGAAACCGATCTATTTAGTGCTTTATTACTCTTAAAAAAAAATCACTGAAAAAAAAGAATCGTGATAAAATCGTGATTGTGATTTTATTTTCAGAAAATCGTGATATGATGTTTATGCCATATCGCCCACCCCTAATATATTTTAACAACTATACTGCTAAACACACAGTCCCTGTGTTGTTAGCTGCTGGTATGGTTGATGGTTTTCTATGTTTCTTCTTCTGTCATTTCCTACAACTCTTGTTCACGTTGGTTGTGACGCTAGCTAACTGTGCTAGCATTCATCTAGCTCACATTTATGCTGCAGCTCTTCAGATCTACTGTTAGAGGCAGCTGGAGGGAATGTTTGATATTCATCGAAGGAAGTCAACAGCTACGTGGTTATTAGCTGCTTAACACTAAATCTGCATCAGCCTGTGCTAGAGCTCAGATCAGACTGAAAAGAATAAAAAGGAGAATACATTTTGTGCTCTCACATGTAAACCATCTAAAAATGTTTCTGTTTGTCATTTAAATATTCAGAAGTCTTTGAACTAACAAGTAGTGAGTGCAGCTGGTTCATAGGATGCATGTAAGAGATGGATGTAGTCACTGTGATGTCACCTGTTGGTTTGTGGACATTTTGAAGACAGGAGTTTGGTATTTGAATGTTGCCATGTTGGTTTTTTGGAGCCAGAAGTGACCATATTTGGATATGAAGGGAGGAGTGAGGAGGCGGGTCTGACCCTTGAACCCAAGGACACTGTTCAGTGTGTATGAGACTTGAGTTCATTGGTGAATGAACCTCCAAAACATCTGTAATTCATTTGAGACCAGACCTGTCAATCAAACTAACCACACCCCTAACTCCTCCCCTTCTCTCAGCCTATATCTCCTTAATGATAAATGATTTTCAGATGTTTCACCAGATCACTGAGAAGAAGAGTTGATTTTATCTAATGACATCAGAATGACTTGTGGAAAAAATGTATTGACTGAATATTTCAAGATTAAAATGAGGATTTTTGAATTATAATCCATTGGAGTTTTTTTGGAGCCAGCATCTAGTGGCTGTTAGTGGTATTGCATTTTTTTACACTTCCACATTCGCCTCATTTTTAAGCCCTGCTTGCATCATCAATTTCTATGAACAGCCTATGGTGTACCCAGTGTTCAGTCATTGTGCTTGGAAGTCTAATCAATATTGTGAATTGATTCTAATATAATTTTACATCTAGGAAGTCTGTGATTTCAGTGCAGAGCTGTATGGTTTCAACATGTTTAAACTGACCTCAGAACAGAGCTTGTTGTCTTTATCTTCCATCGTCTGTTTTCCTGTTTGCTGATCGACACTTCTGCTGTTTTCTCCTCCACAGAACTATGAAATGTTTTCCGAGGCGGTGGAAGCAGATACAGTGCATCAGTTTCTGAAGCTGGCGTGAGGAGGGCGGAGTCTATTTCTCCATATAACCCCTACCCCACCCTCTTCCAACCACTTCCCACCCACCTTGTGCCCTATTGGAGGCCCTTCTTCCACTCTCTCTCTCTCTTTCTCTCTCTTTCTCTCTCTCTATCTCTCTCTCTCTGCACCACCGACAGTGTCCACCCACTTTCAATGCCATAACCACGAATGCCAAATATCAACTAATCCGAAGACACACATTCCCCCTACCTTGCACCATTAGACTCCAAATTAGTCTTAATCTGTTTTTATGTCTTTTTTTGTTCTTTCCTTTGATTCCTTTAGAGCCTTTTTTCCACTGTCTGACAGACTAGTGTTACCGAGTCCACTAGGAATCAATGAGGTGTCTAAATGTGCGGTAATTAGGTCGGCTAATCTTGGCTGAAGCCACATGATCGCTGGAGATTAAACTAATCCACTGGATGACAACATTCAACCCAGAATCTTCCAGAACCTCTGCAGACCAAACACACCATCATCATCATCATCAGTCAGTCTTAACTACTTTATCGTCTTATTTTTTTATTTTTATTTTTTTCTGTAGCCTTCACGTTCCCATGTCGTACATGGCGGCACACTATTTGTACTTCACATGGATGTAAACGCACACTGAAGTAGCAAGGACTGCGCAGTCCCTAAACCCAGTCAATTAGGAAGTAGAAGAGATTTTAGCTGAAGGCAACTCTCAGTAACTTTGGTCCAGTGGCGTCCTCATGCAGTTCCTAACAAGATGTTTGGTTCGGAAATGGAAAAAATGCTGAAGTCTGATGTTTTTTCCTAGCTAGCTAAACACCCAAAACATCCAACCTACTGTAGAAAGTAGTTCGTGTTTGTTGCACCTTGAAGGTAAAAAAAGAAGTTTACAGTTATTGTTGGTCACCAAAGTGCGTTTTTTTTCCCTCTAAGACGTTTGCAAAGACGATTCTAACGATTAAAATTGCGAATTGTTGCTCGGTTGCAGTCGTTTTCTGCCTTTTCCCACATTGTCCTCTACTGCCACCCACTGGCAGGAGTGTGTACGACATCGTCCTTGGTCGTGAGATTAACACAACCGGGACCAAAGTGCTACTAGTGGTCAAAAACCAACAGGGTACATTGAAGTTGTGGAAATGTCAAGAAATTATTTAAAAATGCCAAGTGATGTTTTCGTCCCCCATCAGAAGTAATTTGTGCATTTTTAAAGTTCTAACATGAGGACGAGGTTAACGTGAAAAGTTCTAGATCTGCATTCGTGGCATTTTTCATACCACCGTAAATTTTCAAAAATGTACAAACGATGATTTTTTTCATAGACTGCAATATTCTGCATTTTCTGTATTCTAACAGTTAAAACTTTGCTATTTCACCACAAAGGTTTTATTCCAACATTCAGGCTTTCAGGTGAAGAAACTCCACAAACATTTTTATTTCCGAACCAAATGACAACATATCATCAGACACTGAATATGAGACTCTACTGGGCCAAAGTTGTTTTACTGCTTCAACACAATCAGTGGTCAAGCATTTCAGGACACAGCTGCTTAACTTTATCATCCAGGAGGAGCGGGATCAACACTTCTTCACATTTGGTGCCAATATGTTTCTGTACTTTTTCGCTGGTGGCTATTCACTGTAGTCTTAGCACTTACCTGCCATCTTCTACATTTTCCATAATTTTACTGTGTAATTTCAAAGCTTTGACGGCATATCGATGCCACACAATTAGAAAAGGGAGCGTTTGATTTGGCAGAGTGTGACTGAAAAGATGTGAATCTTGGAGCTTTCCAACGCGTAGCTTCTCCTCACACTGGTTATTTTATTTTATTTTTTTTAACGTTACAGCTCGACTGATTGTACCGGACATCAAGATGCAGTAACTATGCACTGAAACCTCTGAACACAGACACACAGGTCGGAGCGGCTGTGTTTACACTGACCAGCCTTAGGGAACAATCACCACATGGGAAAAATGAAGGCTTCACTTATTTGTGCTTTTCTTGTATTTACATTCATTCCATTGAAATATAAACAATCATGTATAAGCTCTTTTTGTATTGTTGAAAAAAAACCTGAGAACAGCACGATTTCCCTCACTAACATCTGTCAAACCCCCTCTTACCATCGGTGTATTGTTCCGGTTTGGGATCCCCGGTAACGACAGCCTTTGCACATACACACATACACACACACGATGTCTGTGCACTGTTTTGTAAGTGGATGGTTGTAGATGTTGATGCCTGTTATTGATGTGTATTCACTATGAACCATGGTTTAGACATTCCATGTCTCTCTCTGAGCTCCTGCTTTGCTTTTGGACCAATTCCCCTTGGCCAAAAAAAGAAGAAAATAGGGAATAAAATGCTGTTGTCTTCCAAGAAGATTGTGAAAAGTGATTTATGGGTTAAGAAAATAAATAAAATGGAGTTGAATCTACTTGTCTGGATATTTTTGTGTGTACTTTGATTCATTAAAATGTGTCATTTTGTTCAGCTACTCCTCAGTCAAATGAGGAACTTTACAGCAGAGTGTGGAGACGTCTCACCGCCCACAAGAGGTTTATTTTTAATTTGCAACTCAGTGGAGTATTTATGGGCGACATCTTCCATGCTCCACATCTGAAGTGACTACATTCATAGCTATGCACCATTATAGGTTTGTACACAGTTTGAATTAAAATACACAAGTAGTTGCAGTTATTTAACCCTCCTATTATCCTTGGAGACCAAATCTTTATTGTCTCAAAATAAATAGTTAACATCATGTTATCTATCTATCTATCTATCTGGAGGTTAAAATTGCTGCAGTCAAATTAACCCCAGGAGTAAAGGATGTTAGTGAATCTGAGGATAACAGGAGGGTTAGTTACTAGACATTTATATAATTAAATAATGTAGATAAATATTTATTTATGATAGACTCATTGCAATACCCATTTGTCCTTTAGACGGCGCAGTTGCACTTTTGTTTCTGCAGAAGAACAAAAAAAGCCCGAAGAAGAAAGTAAACGGGATCCTGACTTCAAAATAAAACCCCTTAAACATTTATGGAGCACCTAAACTCAGATTGCGGACTGTTATAATCGACGGAGGTAGTGCAAAGTGGCTATTAGGGTAAATAAGCTAAGACAGGAAATTATTACCGAATGATGTTCGCATTTTTAATGAATACGAGTGCATGTTACACAGCGTTTTGTGCGTAAAGAAATTTCAAGTCACAGAAAAGTCACATTGCAAGGTGACTACGATAGTTTGCTGCAAGTCAACTATTAAAGTCAACGTTGACTTACGTAAAGTTTTTGTGAAAATTCGTTGATAATATATTTATGATTATTTACTTTCTGTCACTTAAATGACCACAAGACATGCACCGGTCACGTGAGGATTTTATTTTGAAGGCGCTCACCAGAAGTGTATTAGTGTTGTTAAACACTGGTCTGAAGAAGGAAGCTCTGAAATCTGACAGATAGCTGCAAACATAACGTGAGTAAAGTTTATATTTGTATCGAACTGCTGCTGATTTTAAAGAGTGAATGTGTCCAAACTGGTGAATGTATCCCCGGCCAGTTTGCTTCAGTCAGTGTTGTTACTAAGGGACTGTGTGAGCTAGCTATACTGTGCTAACTGACACAAGTGTGTAGATAAGAGAATGAACGAAGCCATTAGCTCATAGACATGTGTTAGTTTAATGTAAGGAAATTAAACGAGGACGTCTGTTTTATTACATCCTTCTTTTCTTCTAATTTTCTCTGTCAGCTGCACGTTCAGCTGCCACTGCTGGGTGGTGGTGCTCTGCAGAGACAGGAGCAGGTGCTGCACTGGTTCACACAAGAAATATGTTAATTATTAGAAACGTAGTTTTATAATATCTGGGAGACGCAGGGATCCAGTTTTCCACCCTGTTTACATCTGAGACTCCAAGCAGCACTTTTTCATTCAGAGATGAAGAGCTGGGTTTGAGTGGATGTCAAACTGCACAGAAACACAGCAGCTGCTTATTTATTAGGTTGAACGTCTTGGTAAACAGAGAATCAGCCAATCTTTAAATAACCTAGTCACAATGTCGGTTTACGAGGCTGTGTATAAATACTGTGAAGTATCCATAATCTTTTTCTTATATTTTTACAATTGTCTAAACTTATGTTTGTATCTATGCATCATTCTTTATTAAGTATTATTACTGTCAAAGGGTCTCATACAACAACAACAAACAAAAACCATCCTCAACAGTTATGATCTATGCAGGTAGTGAGGGTTTTGTCCATGTGTTGTAAGATGAAATGGGATAAACCTTGGTCTGTCCCACATATACAGTGCTACAGTATCAAAAAGTGGATAGATTACCTACATATACAAAGTAGCAACAATATAAACAAATAAATGTAAGGTAAAATATAAAATAAATGATAGCATTATGTGCAATATAGGGAATAAAGGGCATTATATCCAATATCTGCCTCTAGGATGTCGACCCTCAACCTAATACAACTGAAATCAATAGAATTTCATTTGCACTTCTCACAGAAATTCAACTGCAGTGTTTCTGTACTTATTTGTGTTTATCTATGCTATGAACTGTTTCGTTAATACTGCTTTCTACTGTCAGAGTACTCTCACAGAAAGCTGCAGAATAGTAGGTAATAACTAGTAGCTGCAGGATGTATGAAATCCATTAAATGTTTGTTGTTGTAATAGAAATCAGGGATAATGTTTGCTCTGTTTTTCTTTCCCATAAAGCCACATGTGAACATGAGTGTCCCAGACTACATGCAGTGTGCCGAGGACCACCAGACGGTGCTCGTGGTGGTCCAGCCGGTCGGCATCGTGCCCGAGGACCAGTTTTTCAAGATCTACAAGCGCATCGCCAGCGTGAGCCAGGTGAGCATCAGGGACTCCCAGCGGCTCCTCTACATCCGCTACCGCCACCACTACCTGCCCGAGAACAACGAGTGGGGCGACTTCCAGACGCACCGCAAAGTGGTGGGCCTCATCGCCATCAC
>OOFC01047325.1:16756-48312 GCA_900323345.1 Pseudochromis fuscus
TCGGCCAAGGAGTGGCCCCAAACCGCCGAGCGCTTCCACGGCCAGAAGGAGGTGTATGGCTCCACGCTCTACGACTCGCGGTTGCTGGTGTTCGAGCTCCAGGGGGAGATTGCAGAGCAGCAGCGCACAGACGTGGCCTTCTACCCCAGCTTTGAAGACTGCTCCGATGTGGAGAAGAGAGTGGAGGACTTTGTGGAGTCGATTTTTATCGTCCTGGAGTCCAAACGTCTCGATCGGGCCACAGATAAATCCGGAGACAAGATACCACTGCTGTGTGTGCCCTTTGAGAAGAAGGACTTTGTGGGTTTGGACACAGACAGCAGGTGAGTTGTTTCATGACTTCAAAGACTGTTTGAGAAAGTGCTTGAATGTTCAGTGAAGTCAGTAAATATCACGTTATTTCCAAGTTCCTGTGTGTTGGTTTGCGTCAAGTTGCTTGTTACATGTCAGCCTCACCTGCTCAGAAAACAAAATCTCCTCTCAAAAATCTGTCCTTTGATTTTTGCTGCGTTCATTTTTGTTGGTTTACCTTGCTTTATTTGTCTTTCTTCTTTTTTTTCTTTCATACTGTCCTGTGAGTTTATTGTTGGGTGTGAAAAGGTGAGATGTTAGACTCATAAGTTTAAGTTAACCCCCATACCGATCCCATCGGCTTTAGCACCGCCCCGATGGACACTGTGCTGTTGTTCATTTGTTCATGACTCAAGGCCAAACTCATCGCTCCTCCGCAGGTTTCAGTTCATACACAAACTGATTTCAGATAGCTTGGTTGAAGTTAAACATGCAAAATAACCCAATACTTAAAAAACTAATAGTATGAATAAATACACTGCCTGGCCAAGAAAAATCCCCACCTGGATTTAACTAAAGAAACAAGTAAGAGCCTTCCAATGAATTATTACTGCAGGGATTCAGTGTTTAATCTGAACTGGTGCAGTGAGCAGCTTCTCATTTCTTATGCAACTTTGTTGAAGACAGGTCCTGTGTTTGTGGTAAAGATGTTACTCTGTTTCAGAAGGGTCAGATTATTGATCTGCATCAAGCAAAGAAAACAACTGAAGAGAAGCTGAAACTAATACTGCGTTAAGTGAGTTTAATCTGGGAAAAGATTTCCGTTTGTAGGGAGTATGAAGGTTGGACTCTGGAGACAATGTAAAGACTCATGTGGTCTGATGAGTCCAGATTGATCTTGATCAGGGTAAGAAGAGAGGAGGATGAGGTGATGTCCCATCATGCCTATTTGCTCCTGTACAAACCTGTGGGGGTAGTGCTATGATCTGGAGTAGCAGTTGGTCAGGTCCAGGATCAACTGACCGTGAATATACTGCAGGACCAGGTATTTACATCAATGTTTTTTTCCTTCCCAGACAGTAATGACTTATGTTAGGATGACAATGCAACAATTCACTGGGCTCAGATTGTGATTGAGTTGTTCAGGAAGCACCACAGAGCCAGACCTGAGCCTCACTGAGAATCTGTGGGTTCTGCTGGAGAAAACTTTACGACTCTCTGACTCTGATGGGGAAAAACTCGAAGCACCATTCTGGACAGAAATAATGTTGGGACATTGCATACATTTATGGAAGTGCAAGAAAACATTAGTGTGTGCGATGGATTTATTTTTTTGGCCAGGCAGTGCATTACTGAAATGATCAGTCGGTTGTGATGATTAATTTGTATGTAATTTACAAGTTGATCATCACAACCGACTGATTATTTTTAGTAATATGAATCAGCACTGGTTTGGAGTAATCATATTCTGGTTTATTGTACCAGTTGTAACTACTTTCACATCAGAGAGGACTTAAAAGACCATACCTGTGTTTTTGTAATTTTCCCATTTACTCTCACTGTTTCTATCCTCCTGGCTGCCACTGGTTTCACTGTCTATTGATGCACAGATAGATCTGTGTGTTTGACCATGAATCTGGTTTACTGTGGAACAGCTGACTGCACAGACAGTGCTGTGTTCATGCTGTGGGAATCCTCAGTATTTAAAACCTCAGTCAGCAACAAGATGCCACATACTCTTTATCTTATTCACAATTTTTTTTGTTAATTTCTTGTCAAATTGTTCAGAAGAGTTTTTTTTATTTTTAACATGATGCTTTTCTTTGGAACTTGTGATTGGCTCTTCAAAGATCCTAAGATGTTCAGAAAATGCTAAACACAGTTTACCAGCATTATTGTGAAAATATCTTGAACATAGAGTAGACTCTTGCTTCTTTCATATTCACTAATCCAGTAAAATATTTAATGTATAACTAATCTAATATTACAATATTTGTCTTTATATGTAGCTACATCTTTACAGTCTCAAGCAATCCAGTGCCTCAGATTTTACCTCAACACTAACACCAACACTTCTAATAATCAGTTTTGTTATACTTACTCCAACTTCATGCTGCTGTTTCTGAGGTTGTTGACAGTGAAGGAGTTTCTGATATTCTCATAATTTCATAATAAACCACTAGTGAACAGTAAACCTCTCTAACACTGAACATTATTATCCTGTGAAAGGTAGAACTTCTGAATGATTCACCTGGTTATTATTGATTGCATTAGAGTTGGACACAGTGCACATGTATTCATGTATGTATGTACCGTATTTTCCGCACTATAAGCTCCACCTAAAAGCCTTTAATTTTCTCAAAAACTGACAGTGCGCCTTATAATCCGATACGCCTTATATATGGATCAATATTGGTTAATTATGGCTACCATAGTCAGGGGGCGTCACCGAAGTAACAGCGGTAAAAATGGTAAAGAGGAATTCCAGTCCCACACCACTTGTGTGTGTATAAAGACCCCAAAATGGCATGAATGCACTAACTACGTGATAAAAAGTTGCACTACCTGTTGTACCTTGCTGTTGGTAAAAGATAATACTACGTCACTGACGTTACCTCGGGGAAAAAAATAAAACAGCTGTTCATGTAGCTTTGAACTGTGACAAATGGAGTTGGAAATACATTGTTTTCAACGAAGGCGGCGCAAATACCGGTAAGAGCTACCGGTACGTACAGTACTGTATTATGAATGTACTAGCTTGTTTTGGGAGTGAATGGAGTTGTCAGAACGTTGGTTTGTTTTCTATTAATAAAGTTTGACTGACTGACTTTAGTGCAACTCCACCTAGATGGATGATAACACAACACCAGCCACTACAGTAGTTTTTATTCTATGCGCCTTATAATGCGGTGTATATGTGAAAACAGTTTTAAAATAGGCCATTCATTGAAGGTGTGCCTTATAGTGCTGAAAATAGAGTATGTAAATATATGATTCAAATATATTATAAGAACTAGAGGAAGGAAACATCCATGTTTTTCCTGTGAGAGAGGGAGGCGTAAAGTTTCCTAGAAAGAGATATATAATTTGGTACTAATTATAGATAAATGAGCAATTTCCTTGAAATAAAAGTTCCAATTAAAAGCTATTAAATATTCATTCATTAATCATCAATAATGGGAAACTTAATTGTCGTCTTGCTGAGAGAAGCATTTTAAGGATTTCTGCTTCATCTGCTGATTGTGCTCCTATAAGACTCTCCAGGTTACACTGAGCATTCATTACAAGTGATTAAACACTGTCTGTGATTTTCATGTAATTACAGTTGTACAGAAGTACACAGTTCTTTCCCCAAAGCAGTCTGAAAATTATTCGAAATAACACCTGCTGCTTTGTTTGGATTAAAGTCGACCTGAAAGGAAAAATGACTTTTTAATCCATTGGTCGTGTTGTTCACGTACTTAACAATGTTAGTTTAATCACATTTATTTCCTGGTGAAAAAATAAACAAAAACATTTCATCATCTTGCCCAGAGCAATTTCAACCAATAGCATCACTCCATCCACCTGTCAGTCAACCTGCCGTTAGCAACACAGATCAGATTACCACCAGAAAACAGAGTAGTAGCAGCTGTAGTAGTAATCAGTAGTTAGTTGAAACAGTATCAGTAGTTAGTACGCTGAACTTAAGTTGTAGTGACGTTAACTACCTAGTTATGGTGTTTTGTTGTGTTTCAATGGTCCAATCAGATTGTAGTACGAAACAGAAGTTAGATCCTCGTGACTTTAAACACTTCAAAGTTTACATTTAGAGACAGCGATGGGTAACTTGGACTAACAAAGTATAAAATCAACTCAAACCAGTGGTTACCATGACGATCTGAACACAACACAACCCCTCAACACACATGCTTTGGAAAGTGCTCAACCTAACCAAAACACTGAATAAAAGTAGATTATTTGTGTCTAAAATGTTTCTGTGCTGAAACCTGCTGAGCTGCTGGGGGAGGAGCTGATAGTTTGCACTGCTGCTCAGCACAGCTTCACAGAACAGCTGCCATTGTGTGACGGTGCAGTTTGGGATTTTGTCCATTTGGCCGAGCGGCGCAGTGACTACGCGGATCTCACATCTTTATTCATTCCATCCCAGCTTGGCCCGGCACTGCACCGACTCCTAAAAAGACTTGACAATGGCATCCATGTCTGAACATGTAGTTTATACTGGTTAATTTTTTATGAGCAGCTTTTTCTTTTTAAGTTTTATTCTACTAGCTACCGAGCATTAGTATGAATTTTTAAACAGCCAGATGTGTGACACAGATTTTCCCAGAGTAGATGTTTGTGTAGATTTTTGTGTCCCTGTCCATGGCTCCATTTCACCCCAAGTCCCTGACCACCTGCTGATCCCCTTCACTCGACCTTTCCAGCCCCAGAAGACTCAAGTGTCTTGCACAGTTGTGTTTAAGTTTCCTTAAACTTCCTGTTTCCTGGTGAAGCTGCTCCCTCCTCTGTGGTATTGTGCAGGATTGAGGAGTCGTAGGACAGCTCACACTCCGTCCCTGTCTTGCTGCTGTCTTCTGCTTGTGCTCCCCCCTCCCCATGTCTCCCTGGCCTCTGTAGCCGACTGATAAGATTGTCTCGAGCCTCCTCTCCTGGTCCCCTCCCGCTGACATAAGAAATGACAATAGTACAAAGTCGCAGCAGAAAATCTCCACTACATGAATGGACCAAAAAAAAATCTTTCCAGTGGAGAAAAGCATGTGTTACATTGAAGAATTCTCCTCAATTCTTACTTCCTGCTGTTGTCTGAAGAAGTTTTTCTCCCTCTCCCTGCTGCTCTCTACCCTCAGGCATTATAAAAAGCGTTGCCAGGGACGGATGAGGAAGCACGTCGGGGACTTGTGTCTCCAGGCGGGCATGCTGCAGGACGCGCTGGTCCACTACCACATGTCTGTGGAGCTCCTCAGGGGAGTTAATGACTTCCTCTGGCTGGGTGGTAAGTCTGGGGGATGCTGGCTTATTATTACAGGTTGGTACTGAGGTACATGTTTTGTTCTGTGTACCTTAGTTTACAGTAAGAGCAGTCGACAGTGGGACTCATTCAATAACGGGCTCTTAAATTTTGCTCATGTTTTCTGGTAAGAGAAAAAAAATAAAGAGACGTCAAAACCATATGCAGCAAATGTTCTCAAACATCGCTCTTATTCAAGTTAGCTGAATGATTCATCCTACTTGATTCATAAATTGGAGGAGTAATTGTCTGTTATTAGCATAAGTAGCACATATAGACTGTAAAAGTGAAGCCAAGTGCAAAAAAAGTGCAATACTCCCGACGGCCACTAGAGGCTGGCTCCAGAAAACTCTGACTCCAATTGAGTTCAACTCAAAAATCCAAATTTTCAATCCTGAAATACTCAGTCAATGCATTTTTTCAAATTTTTAGCAAAAGTCAACTCTTCTTCTCTGGTGGCCTAGCTTAGCTTAAACACTGGAAGCAGGGGGATTTGTTAGCACAGGTTTTTCCAAAGTTCAAAAATAGATTTTAATCTGTACACTGGGTATAGATGCACATAGACATTGTTGGTTTGTGGACTCACATTTTAAAGACGGGAGTTTGGTATTTGAACATCACCATGTTGGTTGTTTGGAGCCAGAAGTGACCATATTTGGATATGAAGGGAGAAGGGAGGAGTGAGAAGGCGGGTCTGACCTTTGAACCTGAGGACACTGTGAGACACTGACACGATGAGACTGGAGGTCACTGGAGACTGAGCCTCCAAACCACCTGTAAATCACTGGACACCAGACCTGTCAATCAAACTAACCACACCCCTAACTCCTCCCCTTCTCTCAGTCTAATATCTCCTCAATGATAAATGATTTTCAGATGGATCAGATCAATGAGAAGAAGAGTTGACTTTAACGAATGACATCAGAATGACTTGTGGAAAAAATGTATTGACTGAATATTTCAGGATTGAAAACGAGCATCTAGTGGCTGTCGGTGGTATTGCACTTTTTGTTGCATTACATCAGTCTTATATGTATAATTAAAACAAGAATAAGACAAAATGTGTTTGTACAGGGCTTCTTGCATGAGGCTCCATGTTTGAGTCACACACTGGGGTCATGTTCACAGAGGATGATCTAGGAAAATGAATGAGAACAACCAGGGAGAGTTTTCTCTTGTCATCGCTGTGTTTCTGTCTTCAGCTGCGTTGGAGGGTTTATGTTCGGCCTCTGTCATCTTCCACTACCCTGGAGGCACCGCGGGGAAGACCGCAGGACGCAAACCCAGCGTCTCCCAGCCGGCAGACTCAGGGAAACGCCACAGACCAGGTGAGCACGTCACTCTGTAGCTGCACTGACACAAACGGCGCCCCTGAACGACCGCCTGCGTCTGGCAGTGAGCTGTGATGGAGTGAAACGTCTCCGCTGACTCACACGTTGCTCAGCTTTGCTCAGCTCAGCAGCTTTTGTGTGTGTGTGTGTATGAGATGTTAGCTAATTTGAAGTTAACATTATTTAATCTGCCTGCTGCATTATTAACATGCTGTTAATTAACACGTTTTATTAACACCTGTCTTGTGTATAACTTTAACTAATGGAAGAAAAGTTATTGAGCAATCAAACTGACAGAGTGAATAAAGTGTGTTCAATATGTCTGGATAATATCTGAGGAGAGTTAATGACGAGTCATTATTTTCTTATTCATTTGTAATTGTTTGAACTCACAATGAAATGCATGTTAATATGTAACCAGATGATAACAAAGTGCATGCAGAGAAATGTGATTAGATAAATCAATGAAATGAAAGAGAAACCAGTGGTGAGGACAATAGTAATGTAATAAAGTACATTGGATGCTCAGGTAAACATGGATACAGCCTTGTTATGTACACAGTGGACAGAGCTAATCAATAATACGGTATGGAATATACTGTATGAACTAATATGGACCAGGTGTAAAAAGAAGCTCAACTCAATTTGAAACTCAATTTTTAATTATTCTTTAAACTATATACTTTGCTTTTTGTTTTAATTAATAATTTTATTATTTTTGTTTCACCTTATAGTTTATTGTGTTTTTTTTTTTTTAAATAAACACTGAAATGTTCTCTGTAGGAGTAGTACTGGTACACACAATGTGCCTGATGTTAACCCTTAAATGGAAAACACAGACATAATTTGCAAATTAATTCAGTATTTTTTTATGTATCTACACAAAAATGTCATAACTTAATAGTTATAACCTTTTACAGCCCATTTAGGACCCTCATGTCTTTTTTTTGGGTAATTTTTATAATTTTTTATTTATTTATTTTTTTTTACATTTTTTAATAAAGTTTTATTTGCTAAGTTTTAAAAAAGTGGAAAAACAACTGAACATTAGCTATCCACTTATGATTTGAATGCTGGAAACCAATTTATTCTTTGGGTAAAAACACAGATGTATTATTCTTAGTTTGGTTTAATCTTCCCTGTGGTGCCTCTACACTAGTATCATCCCATCAGCAGTGAACACATTCAGACCTCAGTGCTGACAGAAATACCTTAAAAATAAGTGTACAACAATTAAAAAATCACTACATCACATTTAAGATTACATTACAAAGTATCCAATGCTTCACACCAGTAAAACTTCAAAATAAAAGTATATCTGTGTGAGATTACCCCTGTTGCAATAAATCCTCCAGGATATAGACTTTCACAGATATGAAAATAGAATTGCTTATTTTTTAAAATCTTCCTTGAAAGACAATATTTTGTGAAACTAAACCTCCAGAATCTGAATAACAGGACAAAACACCAACAACACAATCAGCACCTGTGTTTGTGTTGGTGGCCATTTTGGATTTTGAAGCATGTATTTAGTATATTTTTGAATGCAAGCCTGAAGTCACATGACCTGAGTAGTCCACCAGTCTCCTGTTTGGTGTTGATCATGATTTGAAGTGGACACACAAACTGATTAAGGGTCAAATATGATAAACTAGTAGAAAATATCTGAAGCAATAATCACCATTTATCTGGTAAAACTGTCATCAATTAATTGTCTATTGATTGACTAATGACTTGCCAGTATAAATAACCTTTTTTTAAAAATAAGTGTATTTCAAACTTTGCTTTAATATGCAATACAAGCTACATGCTGAGAGTTTCTGGTGGCTCTTGGCCGGTAGTTTGTAAGCGAGCAGCAGCCTCAGGCCTCAGACTGTTGGGACTAACACTGCTAACGTTGCCGCCTTGTGTCATGGAGTGAACCTGCATTCTTTCTCTCTGTCTGTAGGGGCTCAGGAGGTTCTCATTGACCCAGGTATGGAAAGTCTAACCACCAAAGCTCCTCTAGATGCCTATTTGCCTGTTTGCTTGTGCTCACCGTGCCCTGTTCACGTGCATTTGAAGTCGCTCTCCCTCCTCCATCACCACCATCGCCTCGATTTGTATTGTTTACTTTATTTTGAAAATCAACTGATGTTTTTCTCCCCTCCCTCCTCTGACAGACAGTGTTCTCCTGTGTTGGTTCACTATCACCATTTTGTTTTATTCTGATGTTCCTGCTTCCTCTCACAGCTGCATCTTTGGTGATCACATGACGATTGAATGTCCAAACCTGGCCGCCCTCAGTTGCTTCCATGCTTTTATTTTTTTGCCCCATTCTCCTGATAACTCATCTTTTGCTGGATTATGAAACAAAATCATGTAACCCTATCAAAGTAATGTTTAAATGATCTGTTACTCGAGTATTTAGTATCTCTTTGAAAACATGATAGTGCAGCTCTGTAGAAGCACCAGCAGGTGGCAGCCAAACACCAGCAGTGCATACTTTGACATCCTGCTTCATGTAGCTTCACCTGCCTCTATCATACAGAAAAATGAAAAATAAATCACTTCTTTGGGTATTTCTGTAACTATTTATGAAAACACTGCAACTAGTACAACTCAGATGTTGTTGCTCGTGCAGCTCTGTGTAGTCACTGCTGCTTTGTCATGTTGTGTGTGCGACTGGGCTGAGAAATAGTGCAATGCAGCAGCTCACTATTTACGTACTTGTCTTAATGACAGCATCTCAGTGTTGCTTTAGTCACAGCTTTAGTTGAATTTGTATTCGGATCAGATTTGTTTGACAGATGCTCCTCGAGGTTGGTCTGAAACATTTCAGGTGCAGGATTAACTGTGGCTGGACATTAGCCCGGAGAACATTGATTTGTTTACAGCCCCTGTAGATGCACAGAATATTCATTTCATCCCTTAATACTTTAATAAAAGAGTGCAGGCAGGCTTCAGGACTGGGAATAAACTTCATCTGTTGGTATCTGTTATGTTACCAAACGTGTTCTCTGTGTGGATCTTCAGCCATTTTGGATCACTGTGCTGTATGTACTGTAAAGCAGGGGTCCCCAACCTTTTTTGCACCAAGGACTGGTTTAATGTAAGCATTATTTTTCGTGGACCAGCCTTCAAGATGAGGCAGATAAATACAGCAAAAATAAAATAACACGACTGGTATTAAAATGAAACCTCTAACACCGAGCGTATCGCTGGCGATACAGAGTGACTGGCATAAACCAACTTACTGTAATTCCTCGGCCATTTGCGCTAGTGATGTGATTTCAGCTGATTCTGACAGCTGACAAGTGGAGGGTTTTGTATATATTACATACATTACAGCATTAATGCAGGGCAATGACGTCAATCCGTGATGTGTGGCGTGTTCCGTACATATTACCTACATTACGGTAGTGTACGGAAGCTCCGCTTGTCGGCTTTCAGAATCAGCTGGAATCACGTTGCTAGCTCAAATGGCTGAGGAATTATGGTGATTTGATTGACACATGTCACTTCCTGTCAGCAGCTAAATGTTTGGGGTAAAAGGGTTAAGTTGTCCTTTTCCCGTTTGCAAAGAAGCTCTCCATAGACGTTTGTTTTTTACTCATTTTCGCTAGTTTTTTGGGCTTATTTTTTGGGTAAAGTATGTGATAAGTCATGTCATGTGACCAAGACAAGCGTACTGACGTGCCAAGAGGTACAGGCGAAAGTAAAACCGGAGAGAATCCGGTCATTTTTCAAAATAAAACGTCTTCCAGACTCCAATAGTGAATACAATGGAAATGATATAAATTAATTCTTCTTTCTGTGCAGCCCGGTAATAAATGCCTCACAGCCGCAGGTGGTTGGGGATCACTGCTGTAACGCACTGTGTCCTATGTAAGTTTAAATACTGCATGTAGTGGTGGTAGACCAGGAGGTGTCTTTAAGTGGTGCAGTTCAGTTTCCTCCTCCTCCTCCTCCTGTATTCACTGTTTCCTCTCCTTTAGTGGCAGGACAGACAGACTGACGGACGCTCAGCTCTGTGTCCTTCACACACTGATCTCCTGCTGTCCTGTGTTGAGTGTAGGTGCCCTCACAGCCAACGGCATCAGTGCAGACACCAGCACTGAGATCGGACGAGCAAAGAACTGCCTGAGTCCCGAGGACATCATCGAGAAATACAAAGAGGCCATCTCCTACTATGGAAAGGTACAAGTGCACAATTGTTCCACCTAGATCCCAACAAATATTACTTTGTCTGATCAAATCTTGTACCAAAATTAAGCACAGTTGTTATATTTCCACATAAAACCTTTTTATGAATATAAAAGGCATTTTTAAAACCATGAGACAGTTCAGCTCACATGGAAATGTATGAGATAAGAATAATGTGTTTGTGCCAATAGTCAATCAAAATGTTTAATTAAGGCTTTACATGGAGAATAAAATTATTGATTATCAACAAAAACAAACAGCAGCTGAACCATTTAATCAAACACTGAGTAGCAGATGATACATTTGAAATAAAAGGATACCTGTAGTTAATGTAAGACCAATATTATCTAAATAATCATTGTGTGAGTATAAGAACTACAGTTTGTACTCAGAGTGAAATACAGTTCAATTTAAATAGCACAGACATCAGTGACAGAAGCACAATGTAAAAACAACACATGCAGTTTTAAATAGGTGGATCCTTGGATCGTATTAGGTCTTCATTAAGTTTATTAACTTATCGTTAAGAAGACAAGTGTCAGTTATTCCCAGAATAAGTATTTGTAGATCCTAATCCTGGTAAATTTTTCCTCTGTGCCTTGGAGCTCATTTATTGTCCAAAATCTCCAAACTGTTGCAGTGGGTGAACTGTTCCTTCACTGGGATGAACACTGCCACTGCAGTTTGTACTTTGAGTCAGTCCCACGTACACCCTCCTGATGCCAGAAATACTCGCTAGTCTCCCAAATCTGTAGCTGAAAGTAGCTCCCACCGATGCAGGGTGTTCTCCTTTTTGAGTCATGTTTCCCAATGACTACTGTGTCCAGCTGTAATTTAAAATACATTTTAAATAGTGAGCTTGTAGTTGAAAGGGGAACTGGTGCATGTAAATACTCATAAGTGGGAAAATCTACAGATCCTGAAACATACGTCACATTGAATTCTGTTCAATCAAAAAAGATCTTAGAAGTTATTAAAGTCTTACATTTTATATGCAAATGTCTCATTATTTTCCCCTCTTAGCTGTAGGCTGTAATCTTAGCAATGACATATTTTTGTATATGATGCAGATGTGGCTCATAACAGAGTTTTTTTTAATGTAGATTCACTCAGGACCATCGGTCTGGACCACAGTAAGTGTAGGAAGTGGATTGTGTTATTATAGGCAAGTGCTAATTTTAGCAAAAACTGAAGTCACCTTAAATGAATGAATTAATTTTAATTAACTAATCCACCCGTTTTCTGTAATTTGTCTCCACTTTGGACTCATTAATTAAACTAAGTATGTTATGAATATGAATTATTGTTATAATTGCCTGTGAAGTTCTGAAAATAATAAGTAATTCCAGACCATATTGTTCCTTTGGATTTTCCATCATGCTTTGCTGTAGGTTTTTGAAACGTGTAAAATTGCACATTAGGTGGTATTAAGAAGATCTTAAAATCTTAATTTGAACTTGGTGCACTCTGCAGAAACACTAACAGGAGACATTATTACACTAAAAATGCCAAAGACACAGTAAGGAAATCAGAAAGTACTGAGAACCTGATGGGACGATAGCAAATAGGATTTTATCAGTGTTTTTATTTATTGATTTTTTTTTTTAATGAGGACCTATCTTAGCAACTGTAGGTGCTCTTGAATTCTCCTCCTGAATATTATCAAATTTCTTTCTTTCATGTACTGCAGCACATAAATAACCCCTGCTGCACAGAGATACTGTGCAGTGGTATGTTCCACAGTCAGCTGTTAATGGGTTCAGTAATATTTATCAAACACAGACGTCCTGCTGGGATGTTTCTGTTGGTGAATCTTGGTGCTGTCTGCTTTCAGATCCTGGATCAGATTCACACTCAAATATGTTCACACTGGTTGGAAAAGTTTAAACTTCCAGTCAACAAAGTTACTTTGTTTATTTACAGTCAACTGTTGGAGGCTCAGGCTCCGCCTCCTGTCAGTCTCCCTGACGTTAACAGAAAGTGGGCTCTTGAGAAGGATGGGAGGAAGACTGTAAATAAAGCTGGAGAGGAGCTTAATAGGTCCTCTTTAAGTCCTTCAGTTATAAGTCTTAAGCGATAAGCAGCAGGCTGCAGGAGTCCTCTAAAGGTCCTTCAATCCAACTTTATCGAGAGACTCTGCTCTTAATATTAGATAGGACTCAGATGAGATAGTGGCCAAGCATCCAGTGATCACAACAGTCTGGACTCTGAATGGGTCGGGGAGGCAGAGGAAGGAAAGTGATGCAGTAATGTGAAGCTCCTCAGTCTTTAAAGTAATCATCTTCCAGAGTAGTTTTCAGGTTGCTTTGTAGCAGCATCTCTGGGTGCTGATATTTATTCCTCTCACCAGGGGGCACTATACCATTTAGTTTGATGTCATCTAAGAGCAGCGGCAGCATCGTGTTGGAGTCGTATCAGACCGGTACGTGCTGACAGCAGCTGTTTATAACTGAGCGCTACATTGGGACGAGACTCGCCACCAGAACATGTGTAATGACTGGAAATAGAAGCTCATTAGTCAGCAATAACCTTTTAAAACCACAGACAAAACAGCGCTCTGTGTCTGTGCATAGCATAATGTATCTGAATATATTTGTGCTGTCTTTTGACCACTGCACTTGTACAAAGTCACAAAGAATAGTATTAAAGTATCCCTGATGCTTAGGGAGTGCTGAATAGGCTCATTATGCTGCCTAACTATTCAGAAGCAATCCTGTGCTTTATCTTCATTATTATAATTGCCTTTTTGGACTGACCTCCCTCAGCCCTTTTACCTGTAACTAGTTCATTCAGAATTAAATTACATCTCAACACATAGCCATTCAGATATTAATTGAATTTTAATAAGAGAGACAATGAGGGTGGAAGTGGAGGAAGTTGAGGGACGGCGAGATTAGCCCACACTCGCTTGTGAACGGCGTGAAGCCTCGGCAGCTCTAAAATGTTCAGGCTGGGAATCCCTGAAAGCCGAGTGGCGGGGGATCCGAGTTATCGCACTTGTCCGTCATCCCACGTCGGCGCTGACTGATGAGTGTGGCCATATGTTAATGGGAAAACATTCCCCCTGATTATGAGGTGGGTTGTAAAACCCAAGGCGACCCTCACCGGCTATTCATTTTTCATTAACACCGAGCCTTTCCTTCCTCTCTCCCACCACCACCACCACCTCCTCCTCCTCTTATCTCCTGCAGTACAAGAACGCCGGCGTGATCGAGCTGGAGGCCTGCGTGAAGGCGGTCAGGGTCCTGGCGATTCAGAAGAGAGCCAGGGAGGCCTCGGACTTCCTGCAGAACGCTGTTTACATCAACCTGGGACAGGTACGCTATCTGACTAAGAAATTATAGCTTTTTCCAGCTCGCACCGGATGATTAATATGAGCGCCTGCCTGCTGTGTGGGGTGCAGGTAAATCACTGTGACTGCATGGTATCATGCTATTATTGAACAGGCACACTAAAACAAAACTCACCTGTGGCATCCAGTGCCCTTTGTCATAGCTCTTTATCACTGGAATAATACATTTCTTTTTATCTGTGCGTTTTGTCCTTAGATGCTCGAGTTTTGTTTCCTTAAGTGACCCGCACAGCCGAGGAAGTTTCTACCAGGCTCGTCTTTTGGGTGCAATGATTTTCTCTGATTTAAAATTGCGAGGTGATATTATAACTTAACAATTAGTTTATCCATCATTAATCTGGTGTAAGTGTTCTTAATAAACCTTCTTAGGACTAGAGCTCACAATCAGTTGTAAGGGGAAACAATTATGTTTGAAATGTGAGAAGATAAAAGATCCTGATTAGTTTACAATGTCACAAGATACTGCCACATATTAGACAGAATAGAAAACCCACAGTCAAAATACACGTTGGAAGATAGATGATGACACAAACTAACAATTCATGGAAAAGTTTGAAAAATAAAGAGCTCATACAACTAAGATATCACTCTCTGGAAGTCGGTCCTGAACTTAGACTGGAGATAGAAATGGACGAAGCGCGTTTAGTTTGATTGACAGGTCTGGTCTCCAATCACACTAGCTCTGAACTCCAGTCTCATTGGACAGTGTCCTCAGTTTCAACAGTCAGACCCGCCTCCTTGCTCCTCCCTTCATATCCAAATATGGTCACAGTCCACAAACCAACAGGTGATGTCATGTTAGCCATTCTCTACACAGTCTGTGGTAATGGGCGATTTCATGAAGACATTTGAAGTACCGTATTTTCCAGACTATTGAGCCCACCTGTCTATAAGCCGCTATTGAATTTATTAAAACAGTTTCATGTGGTCCACTCTGACTGGGTCTGATGTGACGACGCTAAATGTATCGGCAGCACGGAGCTTGCTAGCTTGTAAAAAGCCAACGAGCTTTGTGCCGCCAATACATGAGAAACACCGGTGTTTAAGTTCAAAATGAAAAAAGTAACGGCTTATAGTCTGGAAAATACGGTATTTCAACCAATCAGAAAAATAGGGGGATTTTCTGATTGGTTGAAATGCTCTGACATCACATGGGCTCAGTATGTTGAAGCTACACATGGTGACTTAGATTGTAGAAACATTGGGATTGTTGTTAGATTACACTGTTGCCACTACAGCAGAAGCTTTACCACTTCTGTACCGAAGAGCAACACCAGTGGAGATTCAGCCTTGAGCCCATGTGATGTCATCATCATGGCAACCTAGTAGTAGCATTACAACTGTCGTACAAAAACACACACATATGCTGGAAGTATTTTTTATGGGCTTTCACTATAAACCTGTGGATGTATATGTTTCATTTCCATCCCTTAAACAGATTCACCCCTGAGAAATGTTTCCTCCTTCAGCAGATGATTTAATATCAAACTGTGCACATGCATCTATCCACACATCTTCCCAGTGAAGTAACAAACCACGTGTTTGAGTGTTAACGTCTCCATCACCACAGCTCTCAGAGGAGGAGAAGATCCAGCGCTACAGCATCCTCTCTGAGCTCTACGAACTGATCGGCTTCCATCGCAAGTCGGCTTTTTTCAAGCGCGTCGCAGCGATGCAGTGCGTGGCTCCCACCATCCCCGAGCCCGGCTGGAGGGCCTGCTACAAGCTGCTGCTGGAGACGTTACCTGGATACAGCCTGTCGCTCGATCCCAAGGACTTCAACAAAGGTAGGCCTGGTCACTGAGGGGGGCTGGAAGATCTGGAGATCATAGGTCCGTTATCAATATCCACACTTTCACATGGGGAATATTTGGCTCATTGCTTTTTTATTGTTGGCAGACTCATCATCTCTCAACTATCGATCCCACATTTTGGATGGAGTGTGATTCAGGGCTGCCACCCACAATTACTTTCAGCAGGAGTTATTTTTATAATGAAATATTAGAAGAAAGTAAAACAAGCCTGTCACAATTTTCATCTTTAAATTGCTTGTTTTGTCCAACAAACACTTTTTAAATCCAAAGAGCTTTAATTTATCAAAACACAACGTGGAGCAGCAACTTCAGTTGAGAGGCTGGAGCTGTTACAATAGTTTGTATTTGTGCTTGGTAATTGGCAAACTCTACGCAAATAGTTGTTAATTAATTTTCTGTTGACAGACTCAATGGTTTATTAATTTAGGTTTTTGAGTGGCCAAGTTTTTATTGCCCATGGATTATTACCCCGGCCAAGGAGGTTATGTTTACATCTGTGCTGGTTTTGTTTGTGTGTTTGCAACTTCACAGAAAAAACTACTGAGCAAATCTCAAAGATTTCTTGGGGTATTACAAAAATAATTCATATAATACATTACAGAAATAGTGTATTACATGAAGAGGGAATGATGTGATCCTCAGTGGGGAAAAAATAATCCCACAAATCCTTATCTCCTATAATGGGCCACTGTTTTAACAAGCTAGTGTTGCTATTTCACCACAAGAGGGCAGCAGTGTTCAGTCTGTAGCATCAGTACAGCTGGATTATACCTTGGCGGAGGTTTGTGCTCTCTGAGTGGTTCCTAGTTTGTGTTTGTGGTTGGTTTTTAACTATTCAGTTGCTAACTCAAAACAAGTTTAATTCTGTTTTTTAATTGCCTATAGATTACAACTACTACAAGTAGTACTACTAATACTAGTACTATCACTACTATCTACTTTGTTAAACTTTTTTCAACAATTTCTACTTTTTCAACTGCTTCCTTTTTACAACTTATATTTCTTTCTGCTATTTCTACCTTTTCAACTATTACTGTATTTTTCAGACTATAACCCGCTACTTTTTTCCGATGCTTTGAACTTAAACACCGGTGTTTCTCATGTATCGGTGGCACGAAGCTCGTTAGCTTTTTACAAACTAGCAAGCTCCGTGCCGCCGATACATTTAGCGTCACCACATCAGACCCGGTCAGAGTGGACCACATGAAACTGTTCGAATAAATTCAATAACGGCTTATAGACAGGTGCGCTCAATAGTCCGGAAAATACAGTACTAAGTTCTACTTTATTCATCTTTTCTAATATTTCTACTTATTCAGCTATTTCTATATTTTCTACTACTTTTTCTCCTATTTTCCCTTTTTCTACTATTTCTAGTTTTGTACTATTTCTCATTTTTCTACCTTTTCTACTATTTCTTATTTTTCAACTTTTTCTGCTCTTCTACTTCTTTCTACCTCATTCTACTGGTTCTACTTCTATTTTTATGTTTCCAGCAATTTCCAGCAATTTTTTTTCAGCTTTCAGCATTCACACGCATTTTCTACAGGAAATACATTTTCTAGTTGTTGTGTATTTTCTTATGTGTAATACAAACCAGTATAATAATAATAATAATCAGATTTTAGTGTGATGGAACCTGAACTCAGCTTCTTTTGTTTGTTGAACATACTGTAAAACTGAGGTCTCACTGTGTCCTACTGAATACCTGCTTTTCCTGAATGCGGTGCCCTCTTGCACGATCCAGGAGACATGAGTGACAGCAGTGTAAATGAGATGTATAGCTTTGCTCCGTTTCACTCGGAGCTGCGCTGTCTTTTTCGAGAGGTCTCCTTCAGGGCTTTTGGCATTCAAGCCACCACTTTGCTCAGAGAGAAGCACGGGCCAGGACTTGACCTGGGCTTTTGTAAACTCTTCGGTAAAGCCCTCATGATAAACCTCTTGGTACTACACACTCTTGACCCTTGCTCATTGTAGCTACTCAATGGCGAGCATTCACAACTTATAAAGACAGATCACACAGTGAACAGAGCAGCTCAGGGACATCTGTATTTTATCCAGTGATCTCTATTCAAGGAGCATTGTGAGAGGATCTTTTCCCTGTTGTTGTAGGAGGTAAAATGTCTGCACATAAAGTTGTTAGCAAAGGTACTTACTTACACTGACACATCAGGTATTGATCTATTATTTTTACCTCGGCCAAGGAGATTATGTTACCACTGTGTTGGTGTTTGTCTGTCTGGTAGCAACATGACTAAAAACCTATGAACAGATCTCAGACCTTTTTATGAGAGATATTAGGTGTTCATCATGAAACCAATGGTCAGAGGATGGGATGCAGCCTGAAATTACAGGGTTTCCACAGATCTTAAGAAGTCTAAGATCCAATAATTTCACTTTAAGGTCTTAAAATGTGTAAAATTCACCTAAAATCTCATAAACAATGTGTAAAATACGATTTTGAAAGGTCTTAAAACGGCATTAACGCTCCTTTTATTTCAAACAAAGGCATTAACTTCAGTGTTGCTTTTAAATGTTTCTATTTTTGAGGACCTTATACCTTATAACCTTATAACATAACTACGCAATGGAACTAAAGTACCTGTGCAGCCCGGTCACAATTCATCGAGCACAACCAGCTGGTGTGTTGTGCGCGCGCCATTGTTTATTACAGCCGACAATGCATGGTTACAGCGGAGCATAGCGGCGGAGGAAACGTACCTCTTTTACCTCCGAACCGGTGACAGAAAATGACGTGTCAATCAAATTGTCGTAATTCCTCGGCCATTTGCGTTAGCGACGTGATTCCAGCTGATTCTGAAAGCCGACAAGCGGAGTTTCCATGAGATACCGTAATGACGGTAATATATACTAAACGCTCCACTTGTCGGCTTTCAGAATCAGCTGGAATTACGTTGCAAGGGCAAATGGGTGAGTAATTACGATAAATTGATTTATGCTATTCACTCTGTACCTCCGGCGATGTTCTCAGTTTTAAATGGTTTTAAGGCATTGTAGTCCCATGGGTTAGTTAGTTGCATGTAACCCCGTACCTCCGATTTTCCTTCATGTCTTTTTTGCCAGTATGGATGTGAAATGGGTCTTAGATTGTATTCACTATGGTCTTAAAAAAAAGTCTTAAATTTGATATGTTTAAAATCCTGAATAAATCCCACAATCCCTACAGTCTCTTGCTCTTATAATGGGTCAATGTTTTAAAGATTTGTAACTTTGTTGTATTAACGGATTTTGATGGTGTCTACAATCTGAGACAATCTGGTTGAGAGTAGGTAAGTTTTTACCTTTGGGGACAAGGTTAGCTTTGTGGAGGATTGGGTGTTTGGGGCATGAACGACCCTGAAAACCTTGAATTTCCTTCTCTTATAAACATGGAACATGCATATCCATTACAAACAGCAGGTGTGGAGCTGCTAAGATACTATCAACTTAGTTTCTATGTTTTCATCCTGTGTCATACATCATCCTAGTGTTTCACTGGATTTCACTCTTGGAGAAGCTGCCTCAGTCTCTTCTTTTCCTGTTGAATTAAGGCTCAGTTGTCTCACTTCTGTCTCCTTATGAAATCCCAGACTGACTCCGTGGTGGTGAGATCAGGGCTCTGTGGAGGCAACACCATCTGTGGCAGGACTCCTCCCTCTTGTTGCTGCACAATGAATCGGGGTCTGATAACACTGCATGGTGAATGGGAATCTAAAAAACCTGAGTGGCTAAAACCTTGAAGATATTAAAGCACAATTGTACAAGAAAAAACTTGAATATTCTCTGACATTACAGTCACAAATTTATGAAAAAAACCCTTGAACATTCTCCAGTATTAAAGTAATAAAATTTATGAGAAAAATCTTGAGTATACTCTGACATTTAAGTCACAGATTTGAGTAATACCTTGAATATTTTGATTCAACATTGAATTACAAATTTACCAAAGAAAAAAGTAGAATATTCTTTTGAGCTCAGCGTCACATATTTACAAAGAAAAAACTCAAATCTTGAGGTTGTGATTCCCGTTGAACACACAAATTTTCCACCACAGAAAATATCCTAGAAAAATGCTGCTGTCCATGATTAACACTGCAGTAATTATCTTCTCATAAAGAGCTCCCCTCCTGCTTCAATGAAATATATTTCTACAAACTTTATATTAGATATAAAGTTCACTGGTGAGAGGGTTTCAACCTGGTACAGGCAATTGTTTTGCAAGTAAATGCGAATCATTAAAAAGTAAAAACATCAGGGGAAAAAACTTCATAATTATATCACAATATAATAAAGTTGGAGCCAGAAACATTTCCTGGGAGTCAAATAAAATCTATGAATAAATTCATTATTTGATTAAAAATGTACGGTGCATTTTTTAGATAAGACGCATTTTACTTCTAATGTGCAGTGAGATAAAAAAAAATGGATGAAGACCTTAAAGTGTTTTTCTCTGTTCGTACTGGCTGTGATACTTAAAGCTCTGCTACATATCCTCTCCATACCGGTGCATCATTTGTATCACTGTTGGGATACAGGTGATATCTGCTGAGTTCCCACAGGAATGCAGGAAATGATGCTTGTCAGTCTTTTTGCAGAAGGGATCAGGTGGGAGTTCATCAGGCAATAAGCTGGAGATGCAAGTTCAAGAGAGAGAAAGAAACTGGGGATCAATGGTGCATCCCAATAATGCTGCTGTGGAGAAAATGGCTTTTTAAGTGGCTGCTTCTCTGTGTTACCACTGTTTCCTGTCGTCTTTCTCCCTCTTACACAGACCTCCGTTGTCACTCTGTCATGGGATTTTTTTTCTGTTTTTGTAATAATTTAGCTGTTTATTACGGAGGAGAAAATAATGGCGTCTCATCGCCCTCCGCAGTGGATCAGAGGCAGCCTGGAGGTGCAGCGCCTTTCCCTCTCAGGTTTTAGCGTGACAGTGTGACTGCTTGGCCGCGGCACCGCTCTCATTATCTTGGTGGTATGTTAATTGGATTTGCAGACACCTCCAGCTCGGGTCTAAAAAACAAAACAAAACAGAGATGAAGTCTTTTTTTTTATGTGTGTGTACGAGCGAGAGGCAAAAAAAAAATCCAGTGTCCTCTGGATTACTGTCCTCCAGATAAGAGCTGGTTTTGGCATACAGGTGGAAGTGGGCTATTTTTAGACTGCTTAGTGGGTGCAGCCTCATGACAGCGAACATTGCATTTTTGGTGTGTTCAGGTGGGGAGAAGAAGAAGTCAGGATGAATAACAACAGTGATAGAAAACTGCTGATCGCTGAGAAGCATCACAGGCCTGATTTGATGTTACTGGAAGTGATAACATCAGAGTTTACCAAATATCCACCTTCCCTCCCTCCGGCCCCCCACGGCCTCCCCAGCACATCCTCCCTCCAGTTTTTGTTTCCCACTCAGTGAGTCAGCAGTGGACAGCTGGGAGTGGAGCGGGGCGTCTCGTAGGGGGGCTGAGGGCCTTATGTAAGAGTCAGTGTCAGGCTAGAATGCTATTAAGATGTCTTGTGGAGCTGTGCAGAGCAAACAACACCAGCTAAGTTAGCACCGCACTGGAGGACATGTGATCGTTTACAGTGTGGGGTGCTTACTTTTTTAAGAGATGGCTCCGATGAAAACCCTCCAGCTGTATCTGATCGTGTGTGTGAAGTGTTGAAACTTGTGATGGGTAGAAGAGGCCTCGTGAAGCGTTGCGACACATTACCCAAACTGTATCGATACGTGTCGGTATTGTGTTGCTCAATACTGACACCTGTTGGATCTTATCTATCATTACAGGCAGTCTCAGCGGACATACTGATTTAATGACCTAGCCATGGCGTAGAAATGTGTATGGATGTGTCCAAACCAAGCAATGACTGCAATGTCTATTATGGGGTCATCTATACACCAAGAGGGATCAGACTGCTACAGAGGTCCACGTGCTTGTGTTTGTTTATTTATGCAAATTGCTGAATCCGATGATATTCCTGCTTGTGGCAATTCGTTACTTTCAGCATAATTGCACGACTGTGTGAGGATGCTTATGTACTTGTCTTTGAGGCAGGTCGGATTTTATTTATATATATTTAGGTTTGGGAAGAATCTCGCTGACTGACGCAGTTCCTTATAAACACAGTTTGGCGATACAGGTGAAACAGCAGCTGTATCGTCACGTGACTTTCTTAAAGCGATACACACACCTACACGAGGTTTCGCTCTGTCAGCTCGACACATGGTGCTGCCAGACCCATCACTAGTTGAAATCACGCCTTACACAGACTCATGGAGATCTGTCACACACTTGTTGCAGTGTCCATACGTTACAGAGGAGTTGTGGTGTGTGTAGAAATGTTCTGTGCTACAGTTACAACTGGAGGGATTTGTGTAAAAAGCATGATCACAACATGAGATGCACATGCTGGCTCATTCAGATGTCCTGTAGAAATATGTAGTGAATTGATTTGTGTTCTGCTGCTATTCATACTGATACAATTTATACATCTAGAACTAATATATTGTGAAAGTCTACTCAATCCATAATTTTCACTGGAGTAAAATAATGAATAAATATAATTATTGCAATCACTGAAAGCTGAGACAGTTTTTGTCTTACTAAGAGTCCCTAGTTGAATTTATTATTAAGGCATTTATGAAAGTTATTTATGAAAGTTGTTTTCGTAACTGATTAATAAAAAAATCTAAACGAACCAGTCCCAAAGAGAAATCCTTCAAATTATTAATATTAACTCTGAGTACTTCATAAAGCAGTTAAACTGTGGACCCATGGAAGTACAGTATTTAGTACCTCCACCAAGGAGCTTATGCTTTTCCCTGTGCTGGTTAGTTTCATTGTTTGTTTGCAACATTACTGAATAGATCTTGATGATTTTCTTTTTTTTAAGACATTAGATATTATACAAATGATGACATTTAAGTCAAGAACACAGGACGGGATCCTGTCTGAAAAAACCCAAAACAAATCCCTCTTTATTATAATGGAGAAATGTTTTAATAAGGTAGTGTTGCTATTTCACCACAAGAGGTTGACAGTGTTCAGTCAGTGCAGCTGGATTATGTCTTGGTGGAGGTCTTGGTCTCTGAGAGCTCACTGAATCCACAGAAAGGTCATGTAATTAGAGTATATAATATATGTATTTAGTATATAATAGTATTTTTGAATTGATCATTGAAATGAGCAGTTATCACAATAGTTAATGATTGATTTCCATCATCCAGTACATCTGATTTCAGCTCTTGTACAAATTAACACTTTATTTTTTAACTAGAAAGCACTCAGAGAGCTCTTCTTCTTCTTCTTCTTCTTCTGCTCCTCCTCCTCCTCCTCCTTCTTCTTCTTCTCCTCCTTCAACACACTGGTGGTGTTTTACTGCCACCTTCTGGTTGTGTGTGGCTGTTTTCCTCGTTAAAACACAGATTATAAGAGAAGGAGGTTTTGTGGGATTTCAGGATTTTTTTGGTGATGTAGCTAACAGACAGCAGTAGACAACACAAAGCTAAACAAAGTCTCAACAATGATAGTAAACAAATGTTTTGAATAAAGTGATCAACCAAAACATCTAAACACAGTTTGTTTTACAGAAACAAGAAGAAATATTCTAGATGATTAAAAAAGATGAAGATTAGTTCATGACAATAGGCTCAGTAAACAATATGTAGCAATGGTTTCACACTGGTTGCTCTCAGCATTAAAGTATTTTACATTTTGTTATGTTGGGAATGTTTGATGTTGGATCACAGATCTGAATCATAGCTGCAGATTATTGTGCTGTGGATAATATCACTGATCTGCTGTGATGTCATCTCCCTCCCAGGTACCCACAGAGGCTGGGCTGCTGTACAGATGCGCCTCCTGCACGAGCTGGTGTACGCCTCCCGTCGCATGGGCAACCCGGGCCTGTCTGTGCGCCACCTGTCCTTCCTGCTGCAGACCATGCTGGATTTCCTGTCCGATCAAGGTCAGCTCACAACAAAAACACTTGGGGAGGAACTTGAAAAGTGGCGTTAATACTCTCAGTTTTTCATTATAGAATTTAAACCCCTTGTGAGGCTCTTCCAGCTTCACGCCACAGGCTTCAAAAAAGGAAAAAAAAAAAAATCTAGAAAACAGCCAACCTGTCCCCTGGTGATTGCGGTATTATACCTTGCGTTTAATACTATGCGATGCACAACAAAGCCAGCTTTTTCTTGGCGGGAGTGCAACAGTGTGCTCTGACCAGAAATCCTGTGCAGCCAGGAGATAGGGTTCTTACTGAGGCGGTGTGAGCCAGCCGGTCCACTGGCCACACAATAGAGGCCAGTGTAATCCTTGGTTGGCTACTGAGCTTGAGAAATGAGGGAGGGAGGGAGGGAGACGACGGAGTGGAGGTAGGAACCAGATGAAGCAAGCTGGCGATATAAAATATTAAACATCAGCAAAGGCACTTCTGCCAGGGGTGCTGCTAATACCGAGCCTTCTTAGAAAACACTTCTGCTGGAGAAAATATGACTATCTGCAGCTTTACACACATTAAGGGGCGGAAATGCCGTGTGATGTAATTACCGCTTTGTTGGGGCGTAAGAAGGAGTGAGCTAAGTATTTTCTCACTGAGGAAACTGACCTTGTGAGGCGACTTCTCGAGCCGTGCTTTTTGCTACATTGAAATACCGTCTCAAATTTACTTTGTGTAACTTTTTTGGGTCTCGGAGCGCTGCCCGCTGCAGTTTGGGCGCCCTCCCTTGATTGCCTCTATTCCCGTCTGCGGTGTGATATTAAAAATGTCAGACGGGTTATTGTAGGTTGCTCTTGTGGAATAAGTGCCCTTTGATGTGTGTTGGACTTTGTGTGTGTGTATATGTCAAGCATGGAATAGAGTTGGACAGAAAAGGACTTTTCTTTGGCTCTGCTACAGTTAACAATCGTCTCGGTGTAAGTTTGACTCCAGTGTGTGGGTTGGAGGCTTTATCAAGAAGTAGGGCTGAGCAATGTATCAAATATTTAAAGTAATTCAAAAGAAAAATGCCAATATTGCGGTTTCTGGGTATATGGTTCCTTACAGCCGAGTCTAGGGTTTGGAGTTATGAATGTAGCCTCTTTATTGTTAGAGCCAGAAGTGACCATATTTGGATGAGAGGGAGGAGTTCCCAGTGGGTGAGCTTCTTCAACAAAATGTAGCTCACTTTTAAAAGCTGAAATTACAAAACAATCAAAAACATTTTACAACTGATGAAGTAGAGTGGATATAAATTTCTGTCACATCAATATATGCCCATTAGTTTGTGGACATCCCTTCTGAAGCCCAGAGTTTGGTATTTTGCCGACATTTCGCTCCTCTAGCAGCCAGAAGTGACCATATATGGATAAGAGGGGGGCTGTGGGGAGTCGTGAGGGGGTGGATCTGACTACAGCTTACAGCGACCACACCCTAAGTTAGCATAACTTTAAACCTCCATAAGATTCATACGATTAAGTTGTACAGGGTGACCCAAAAAAAAGCGAATTTTTGAAGTGCGTATTGGCAAACGTGCAAGTGGCACCACTGCAAGACAAAAATGAAAATTCCATCATTGTTTCTTCAATGGCATCTTTTAAGGTTTCAATTACTATGAATAAAATATTTTTCTTCCATCACTCTTGGTTTTATTGGATTGTTAAAAGATTCTGTTTTTTTGTGTCACCCTGTATAAAAATACAGCACCCGTACAGGTCAAATGAACTAAAGAGACCAAAAATGTTTTCATGCCAGGCTGTAAACATGTTTATTTCTGCTTTAACATAGAGGTTGATGGGGATTGGGTCACTTTTCGAACTGGCCTCGTGTGGCCATTCGAGGAACTGCAGGTTTTGTTTTTTTTTTCCTAGCGCTTTTGTGTTGGTTTCACTTTTCAGGATATGAAAATTTTTGTCATATTTCTGTACAAACTGATTAACCGTGAAGTGTGAAAAACATATTTTGAACCTGAAATAGAGACAAGCGGTGTCTCCTGGACCAAAACTATTACCTGCCTCACTCGTCCATATGACAAGAGATAATTACAGGAGCATTAGCTTTATGTCTGTCCATATATATTTTACATAGTGCCCCAGTTTCTGCTGTTTAGTTATTGTTGCCCAGCAGCTTCTGGTTTTATGCAGCCCTTATTACTGGGAAATAGCACATGTCTTTTATGGTTAAGGTTTTGGCCACATCACCAAGAAACAATAAACCAGATTAAACATAGACATTGTTCTTGTATGAATCTGTGTGTTTGACAGTAATGGCATGCGTGAGATTTTTTAATTCGTTGGAGCTCCTCTAAAATACAGTTTAATTGAAAGGGAAATAAAAATAGACAGAGATGATTAGAAGAGCTCTGGATATTGTCAGCACAAAGTAGAGCTGTTTGCAGAGGTCTTGGTCATTTTTTGTAAATATTGATCACACTGCCTGGGATCTCAGGCAAAGACAACACATTTCCTTTTAGGCTGGATGGCTTCTGCTTTTCTTTCCTCTTTTTTTAATGTAATCCCGTCCCCCACAGGACTCTCATCTCTGAATTGGACTGGATGTTTTTTATTTTTTTCTTTAGGATTCATTGAAAAGATACCTATTCAGATCTTGGCGTGTATCTTCAGAAACATGGCTTGAATGTTTGATTAAAGCTTGTTACGTTTTTTTTAACTCTGCCAGAATTTGAGGGGATGGTTCTTCCTCCAGATCATGAAAAAGAGGCCAGGTAAGGCTAATTACAGCTGATCACAGGACTGGCTGGGAGAGGGAAGTCGGTGAGGGAAGGACACGCGATCAAGCAGAGCGGGATTAAATAAACAACAATAAGGTGAAAAATGAAAGAGCGGCAGGGTGAAGGAAAAGTAATCTAGTTTCCAGAGGACACAACTGAGATTTATATTTTGCTTGTCACCACCTGTGAGAATAGAGCTGCTTTCATTTTAAACAAAGCTGCCGGCTGTAGAATAAGTGAGTGAAGCCACAACGACTTAAAGAATAAAGCAAAAGTGAACGTACGACTTAAGTAGAACAAGTGGAAGTGGTACAGAAGTCTTAAATACTTACACTCGTGCACACATGCTTATACAAACATGTTGTAATTCTCAACAAAGAAGGGAAATTTACATAGAAATGAGAAAGAAATCAATTTAAGAAAATGTCAAGTGCCACTTACATTATAATCAGTTTTAAATTAGATGGAGGGTATATATACAACAATACTATTACAATTTCAATACAAAGATTGGACCATATAGATTGATTTGAAAGATTGGAATAAATTAGTCTTTCTTTAAAAGTGGCTTCAAAGCATTTCAAATCTAGATGTGTGTTAAAAGTTAATTATTGGTGCAGCAGCTTGGAGTGACAAGTGGGCAGTGCCACAGGAGGCTGGCTGCAGTCAGATCTACCTCATTGTACTTTCCTCTCTGCCAAATATGGTCATTTCTGGATGAAAAAACAAACACAAGCAAGATGCCAAACTTAAGGCTTCTAAATGCAGCATCAGTACTAATATGTATCTGTTACTGTTTTATAATTTCCACAGACTGGGTCTCAAAAATTAGGTGATTTATGGGTGTGGTTAGTTTGATTGACAGGTCTGATCTCAGGCCTGAACTTGTAAGGATTGGACAGTGATCTTAGGTTCAAGGTTCAGACCCATCTCCTCACTCTGTTGGAGTTTTCAGCCTTCTTCTTTAGTGCTGTTGGACTGCTGCTATTCTTTTATGTAGACAATGGAGACTTCTCTTCCATCAAGATTTAATTACCAGTATTGATCAAAAGCAATGCATCCAGAATTCTAGGTTCAGCTCTCCCTAAACTAATACATCAAGGCGCCAGGGCAAGAAGTCTGAAAACTGGGTAAAACAGACAACCTACGCCCTGCTTGTCTGGATTAGATACAACTGAGTGTACTAGTCACATCCAGCACACGTTCTACATTTCTCACCCTGTTAACTCATCTCTGCTCTCAAGTATGAAGCAAAATAAGGCCATATATGGGGTTGGGTGCCAAAATTCGGTTCCAAATAGGAACCAAATTAAATTTAGTGAGTACCGGGTACCCATAAAAAAATTATAATTTCCGTTCTGCGTATCGGTTCCGAGATGCGCTCATGTTACACAACGGCTGCATACGGACTTTAGATATCTGCCAGGACCTGTCTGTTAACACGTCATGTGACGCTGCATGGCAACAAGAAATAGACCAGGGAAAGCGGTCGAAAGTGTGGATTCATTTTAGTAGAGAGAGCGGCGAATGCAGAAAATGCAACACGTCTGGGAAATTAATAAACTGCAAGACAGGTTGCACTTCCAATCTGACAAAACATTTAAGGCTGCATGACATCGAACTTAAGGAATGCGCAATGTTTGATGTCTTGCGATCTCAGGCGTTGTTAAATATACATTTGGCCTCCTGTTTTTTGTTTTTGGAATCAAAATAAGGAATCGTTGGAAACTGGAATCGATAAGCAAAACCGAAATGGGAATCTGATGCATAAAAATCCTAACGATACCCATCCCTACCCATATATGGTCATGCACAAACTGCAATTCTTCTCTAGCACTTTTCCACTCTGATTATATGTGAACACATCTATACTGAGTACAGTAAATACAAATATATAAAACCCTTCAACTCCCCCCTTCAAATCCAAATATGGTCACTTCTGGCTCCAAACCACCAACATGACCACGTTCAAATACCTCCTGGCTTCAAAAGTCCACAAACCAACGGTGACGTCATGTTAGCTTTGTTCATTTTTATATATATAGATGTTCATCACAAATGAGCACTAATCTCCACCCCACATTTTTATGCCGTGCACTTTAACTTACCGGTTTACAGCACTTAGCCATTTTTGCCTCTCATTGATGTAACTCTGGCTTTAATGACTCGTTCAATAACACTTTGGCATGTAGACAAGAGGAGCCAGGGATTGAACCTCCAATCCTGCGATTAGCAGACAACCTGCTTGTCTTATTCAGTATGTAAAAGAAAGAAAGGAAGAAATAAACATGGTGTCCCTGATGCCTTTAAGATTACGGTTATTGTCTCTCTAGAGGCGGTGTAGGTTATAGTGTAATTGTCCCCACTGATTTACAGTCTCAGTGCAATTTACAGCAAAGAGCCACTGCTGTGGAATTACAGCTTCGCACGGGGGTTGCATTTAAAGCCACAAGATTCTCTCTAAGATCAGGCACTTATCTTACCGAGAGGGGCTTTATTTGACCTGTTATTACCTCTTAGCCAGCTGGCTTCCAGATTAACAACAGCAGGGTAATTGCATTGTGACTGATGGGGATCTCAGGTGTTACGGTAAAACTTAGCATTCAGTTCATTATTTCAGAGAGGCTGTGTACAGTGATGTGATGAACTATCAAGATTCACCAAATACTGATCTCTTTGAACCAAAAAACATAAAATACCAAAAGTCAAGAATAGTCACAATAAATAAATAAATAAATAAATAAACAAAGCACAAACACAATGTTTTGATTGTGCTCTTGCAATGACCAGTGGAATTGTTGCATCATTTGGCAAACATGTCTCCAAGCTTCACTTCTCCCAAGTTGTATATTAATAATGTTGTTTAGAGGTTGCAGACTTGCAATACCGACTCCAAGGGCAGATTTATTGTTTTGAAGACAAAGATAAGTTCACATTCTGTGTGTTTTTTTTTCAGTGTAATATTAGACATTGGTATCTCTCCAATAAGCAGCTGAAGCTACAGTCATCTTAGAGGTTTATTATCTTCCCTGCTGTCTTAGGTTTGTGTCTACTTGTTGAATTTAATTAGAGTCGGCTATGTTCACATTTTTAATTGCCAAAAATTGCCGGCGGAGCAGAACTCCGAAGCTGTTTATGTGGCTGCATTAACTTTCATAGCGTAAAGTTTGCCAAAACAATTATAAACAGTTATGACTTCACAGTTGTTGATTGTGCGCAGGGATTTATCAGTTTTATAAATAGAAATGCACTTCTTACAAAAACAGTTTGATGTGCATTTATGAAGTGAGGCTGCACATACAAAGACCCTGACTCTGCTGTCAGCTTTAGACAGGAAGCTCCTTCATGTTGCCTGACAGCAGAGGTAGATGACAGATTACGATTAAAGGCCATGCAGTTTGAAGGCCACATGGTAGTAACACAAATTATCATGTTGTATTATGGAAGTTATAGCTTGTGGCATCAGCTGGAGTGATTACTGTGAATCCCTTCGGCCTTATGGAGGTGACCAAATACCAAATGGCAGACATAACTCATTAACAATTATTCTTATTAGCATCATCACATATTTTATACAATATACACGATCAGCCATAACATTAAAACCACTGACAGGTGATTCAAATAGCATTGATTTTCTCATTACATAACATTACCCCTCTCAATAGACAGGAAGTGAACATTTTGTCCTTGAAGTTGATGTGTTGGTTGTAGGAAAAATGGGGAGTTTAACGAGGCATTCAGACCAAGTACGACCCAAATTTTCATGACGTTGACGTGCCCTCTCCTCTGTCACCCAAAATTTCCTCTCGCGCTGTCGCTCTCATTCTCTCGTTTCACTCCACGCCGTTCATTTTTTAAGAAGTTATGAGGCACGGTGGCAAAACATGGAACTGTGCGTGTCACTCAACAGATTGTTGCTAGGTTACCAAAGACCGAGTGAGTTTGTTGATGCCACCAACCTTGCTAGCTGGGCTGTGAGAGGTCGAGAGGCTAAAGCCCTTCCTCTGCCTACATCCCCTAGAACGCCTTGCGGTTCTGTTTTCTTCCTGATTTTTTTCTAATGGAGATCAGTGAAATTATTGACCATTCTATCCATGTATTTTCTAGTGATATTGATCACGTGTCTATCGTGATAGGTATCACTAAAGTTTTATCGCCCTCCCCTAATTATCAGGCTTCTGCAGAGCTTGATGATGAGCTTTTCATTTGAATCAGGTGTGTTGGAAGAGTGAAACATCTAAAACATGCAGGATTGCGGCCCTCTAGGACCAGGGTTGCAGACCCTTGAGCTAGTCCGATCCATGGAGGCTCCACCCCACAACTTGTTGGATCTGCTGCTAAAGACCTGGTTCGTGATACCACAGCACACCACCACAGGCCTACTGGAATCAGTATGTTGATGGGTCGGGGCTGTGGCAAAAGGGGGAGCTCTACGTTATTCGGCAGGTGGTGATAATGTTTTGGCTGATGGGTGTATACTCTGAGTCTGACGCACTCTGTTCATCATGTGTCTGCTCCTAGAACAGTTGTGATAAATTAATTTCCACCACAACACCTGACTCTGCACTCTCCACCCTCCCACCCTGACATGCACACACAATACAAAATAAACAAGAGTGTTTCACTGTCAGTGAAAAACCAGCACCCCCACCCTGTAGCAGTAGTTCTGTAAACTCACCAAAATAGAGATGGATACGTTTGATATCACTTACTTTTACTTATAGTGAATTTCATGGCAGAAAGATTAATGCCACTCTTGTAGTTGCTCAGATTCCCCCATCTACAAGCACTCTTTTTTTAAAACCATAGCGTTGATTGTTTTGATGATTTATGTTTCAGTTGTGCTTTTTTTTTTTTTTTTTTT
>OOFC01047326.1:0-13933 GCA_900323345.1 Pseudochromis fuscus
AATTTGTTCCTTTTGCGCAACTCAGCCGGAATCCACTGCAGCAGGAAGTACGTGCCGGCCTATCAGCTCCGGCTCAGACTGAATACGAGGAGAGCCGGAGTCCGGAAGTGACACTCAGAGCCGATCCCGACACCCCTGGAAATGTGCTGTGGGTGGAGACGCCCACTGACAAATGGCAGCCTCTCGAGCCTTCATGTACAGAGAAAGCTGAGCAGGAGTAAACAATGAGGAAACACTAGGGAGGAACAAAGCCAGATGAAAAGAGGGCTGCCGGGAAATAGATGTTAGAAAAAGTCAGTAGGTAAAAAAAAGAAGAAGAAAATGAGGTAATGGAGGGGTAGAAAGTACAGAGAGAGAGGAATAGGATATCTGACCTCATACCTGGAAGCACAGAGGGGTTTTCTAGAGAAACCTACCGTCTTCAGCCGCTTCACTGCGTCCTCACAGATGTGCATGCCTCTGGATTCCTCCACCTCCACATGTCCCAGGTACTGCAGGGCAGACAGAGGAAGGGAGAGAGTGAGTAACGCTCTGACAAAGCTTTCCTACGGGCCATCTCCACTCAAGTTTAACTAAGGCTACAATAATAAACTCCAGAACGAGATGGGGGTATTTAAACGAGTCCAGATTGTCTAATATCCCCTGGTACCATGGCGCTGGTGATTTATACACCTAATTAATTACCATTTTCAGGTCAATCGCAGTTCAATCGCTCCCTGGTTGATCCCTAATTTTGTCCGTGGAGAGAAGCGTAAATCATTCATTGGGTAAGTTGGCGTGAGTGTGATCGTGTGAAGGAGGGATTACACTATGTTTGTGTTGTACTGTGAGTTGATGGGAACAGTGTGAGGTGTACATTTTTAGACTTGGGCTTCACTAAATTCCAGGTATGAACGACAGAAAAGTGAATCTTCATATTTTATGATGTAATAGGTTTTAAATGATGGTGCTACCTACTACCTTAAGGCCTCCCAAAGCTCTCCATGTCGGGACAGACTGTTTGAAATGAAACTGTCTCTATGAGCAGTGACACCAGTACATCACATCATATCAGCTTTTTATCAGTGTTGTCCTCAATCTGTGTACACACTGGTCTATACAGCAAAGACCTTTTCAGATAATTTCCCCTTTGAATTAATTATTTATTGAACTTAACATAGTGATAGTAACATTTATATTATTCTCTACCAGTTTTTGTTTTTCTTTAAACAAGAGTAACAATTACATCTTGGAAGCAATCACAGATCGTGTCTGAGAGATGGACGAAGCCAACATGATGTTATCCATTGTTTTGTGGAGTTTGGTGTTTGACTGTGGCCATGTTGGTTGATTGGAGCCAGAAGTGACCATATTTGGATATGAAGGGAGGAGTGAGGAGGCGGGTCTGATCCCTGAGCGTAAGATCACTGCCCAATGTGTGTGCGAGACTCGAGTTTATGTCTCGTCTCAGTGGACATCAGAGCTGTCAATCAAACAGAAAAATAATCAAATATCTGAAAAACTACAATAACATATTTCCCTTAAATTGTTTGATTTATTTTGAAGTAAATTTAATGAACATCCCTCCACTCGCATCAGACAAAACCAATCAACCAACATTCAGTTTAGAGTCAAAGTTCAGGGAAAACGAGCAGAGTCCATCCATCACCATATTCACCAACACTTTAATGAGGAAATTGTTAAGACAATCACCAAGTAACTAATTAATCACGAGACGTGATGTGTCAGGATCTGCCTGGAAGTTGCAGTGAATGATCGATAGCATTATACATTCACTCCAATTAGGGGATTCCTGGGGAAAACTCCGAGCTCCAACCAACCGTGCATCGGGAGCTCCCTGAAAATCCTCCTCGAGTAGGTGTCACTGCAGCGACATGAGCAGAAAAGGCCGTCGCTCCCTCCTCCTGGACCAGCAGCAGCATCACACCCTGCCATGTGTCACCCGTGTCACTCGGGAGTCACAACCCTGACCGCCCCAGAAGCCATTGTGCGTGCTGCGCCGGCGAGGAAGTCCTTACCCTTTCCTCATAGACACACACAGCGAGTGTCGCTGACCCCGCCTGTCACCCCCACCCTCTGGCCTTTGCTATTTTTAGAGAGTGACGCAACAGCTGTGAGTCACACTGCCGCCGCGTTATAATGCACATGTGTAAACACTGATGTACACAAAGAGATGCACACAGAAATAAAATACGTGGGGTGTTAGGGACAATGCTGATGCGAGGAGGCAGCTGTGGGTATTGAGGACAATGAAAGCAGCAGCGCCGCTAATAGGGGATCAGCCAGGAGATGTGGCAGAGGTGTGATGAGTAAACACCGGGGAGGCTGCAAGTGTCACAACAGATGCTTCATCGCAGCGTCTTACTCCGTCCTGTCAGGAACTGGCTGCCGGCGACAATCTGGAGGCTGAAACATTTACATTTAACAGATGCACTCGACCAAAGCAACTTAAAAAAACAAAACAAACAAACATCACCTGAACAGTTTGTTGTACACGTGTCGACTAATTTAGTTCTCACACCCAGATCTGTTTGTGGGCCCACTCTGGGATTAGTTTCATTTGGCTCTGATCCGACAGTGGGCTATGATTAGATGCAGTTGGTGTTTCTATAAGCTGGAAGTGCTGCTGCAGTCTTTTGTGTTTGCTGAAGAATCACTTAAGATGATATTTTATTGATACTGTTGTGTTCCTGAGGATGATTTTCCAGCTGTAAGTTGCCCGTACAGCTCACATGTAAATTCAGAAAGAGCAGTAAAAGATGCATTTGAGGGAGCAGCTGGTTACTTCACAATAACATTGGAACCCTGATGGTCTTATCTGGCATGACATAACCGTGGACGGTCGGGTCCGATCCCTCAGAAGAACTTTACGGCACTTTTTCACCCACCACCTACGATGGGTCTTCAGCTCACTCAGTATTCTCTGCATGGACAATGTGACACTAAAGTGACTTTCACCATCTCCCCAAAGTAATCCCAACCAATAGCATCATCCCATCCACCTGTCAATCAATCTCCTGTTAGAGGCACAGATCGGATTACCACCAGAAAACAGAGTGGCCCAAATGTTTTGTCCCTCCTACACATCCTGTTTTATACAAACCTTTGATCCTCTCAAATGGCTGTTTCACACTTTAACATTTCAAAATAAAAGCCCACTAGAATCATTTACATGGACAGAAACCTTTCATTTCTTATTTGCAGGCTCTCCATATTAATTTACTTTTTGTGTAGCGTGCCTTTATTTGTTCCTATCGACCACTACCAGACACCTGACTTTTACCTGAATCTGACTGAATACTGTGTTTTCTTTGAGGAAACACGATGTGAAGGTACAACCAGCAGTGAGGTGCAGCAGTGAGACCAGAAACAGAAACAGCCAGCTCGACTCTTTCTGTCCACAGGAAACAAATTCCCCAGAGCTCAGCAGCAGTGAAGGCAGCACAGGTACAACACAGGATCTCACATGCATATGAAACCATATCTGTACCAATTAGATGAGGCTGACTTCGTGGTGGAAATCCTCTGCGTGTAACCCAGATGGATTCTGGGAATTAATTCAGTGTCCTGGCCATAAATCTATGTCGAGTGGAGAATTATCAGTCAGAAAAATCCTGTGAGATTCGGTGAAATGTCCACTACATATGCAGCCTCCCATACAGATGAGTGTACGCTGTTCAAACCAAACAAAGGACACGTATTACATTCCCCTCTCATCTGTTTTAGTTGGTAAGCAGCACACACAAGCAATCTCATCTAATCTGGCGTTCATCTCCAGCCTTCAGCAGTCTGACTGACATTTCCATACAAAAAAAAATAGCAACTCCACATTTTTATGCCTTTGCCAATCACCTTGAATCGTGAATAATTGTGTGTCTAGGCAATTTCAGCTCGAAAACAACATGCTGATGCATAAATGTTCGCACAAATAAACACAAACGCTGCGTGACACAATGTGCCGACAGCAGCGCAGGAGAACTGGGTTTGTCAAAGGCACTTACAGAGTCGGGGAAGCCCCAAGCCACAACATTAAAGGCTAATTTCACCCAATTTCACCACCGCCACCACCACTGCTGCTGCTTTTTCCCTGCACTACTTTGAAACCATCGTCTCCCCTTCATGTTCCCTCCTAACCTCCGTGTGTTACCCGGTAGTGCAGCAGGCGGTGGTAATTTCACTGCAACTACTCCAACACACACACACACACACACACACACACAGGCTCCTCGGAGGCACCTAGAGCGGGAGGACAGGGAGCAGCAGGAGGGGGGAGGAGGGATCTAGAGGAGCAGCATGGTAGGTTGCACCGTCACGATGAGAGCCTGGAAAAAAAAGCTGCTGGTGGAGAAGTGTGTGCGGCTGCAGGAGCATCATAAGGAAAGCATGACAACCTGGAGGTGTGCTGTTTCTCTTTGGCTCGCAGTGTGTGATCTGTAATTCACTGTCACTTCATAAGTTTAGAATACACTTAAATTCAAGAGTGAAACTAAATGAACTGGACTGATTTTAAAAACCAAGTTGATGAAAATCTGCATGAACAGTCTTACTCCAAATCAAATCTCTGAGTGGAACCACCTCCACCCGAGTCTTCATCTGTCCAGTTTAAGCACAAAAGACTTAACACCCTTAAATCCCCTTTTTTGTTCAAAAGAAACAGGATAAACTCTGCAATCACTCCAATTATTCTGTTTTAATACATCTAAAAAAATAAATAAAAAATACAAGTATTTTCATGAAACTTTGTCAACTGAATAATAATTACAAATATTTTCTCTTTTATCATAATGACAACGACTGAAGAAAATGTGAATAAACTGACACCCACACAGTCCACATCACATCTCTGTTGAACCACCTCCACTGAAGTCTGTCCTGATTTAAAATCCAGTGGTAGTTTTACTGTCCCGGCACCGTCTCCTTCTCCAGGCATCTTCCCCTGAAATCTGCAACGATGACCAGCTGCTAAGATATTTAAAATGTGTAAAAAGTAGAAAAAGAAAATACAAGTTTTCAAATTACTTTGGTGAAAATTTTGCCAGCTTATTTGAAAATCTGTAAAACATTGAAGAAAATGTGCTTGAACTGACACCCATGCAGACCACATCAAGTCTCTGTCCGAGACCACCTCCTTCCAAATCTGTCCAGTCTCATCCACATCAGACAGTGTCCTCAGGTCCAAGGGTCAGACCCGCCTCTTTACTCCTCCCTTCATTTCCAAATATGGTCACTTCTGGCTCCAAACAACCAACATAGCCACATTCAAATACCAAACTCCTCATGTTAGCGCCATCCTCTCTCCACATGCATCAAACTATAACCTGCACACTTGCTTATAAACGGCCCCAATCTGATGAAACACGTTTCCTTCTCATGACTCTGAAGTGACCAGTTCCCCTTTATCCTGCCTGAGGTGAGCATGTGATGAGAGGAAGCGTACCGTTGCACTTCTGTTTGCAAAAGTGAGAAGGTGGTGTTGCCAAAACACTGTGAACTGTCCACTCCATCCACTGCAGCACAGCAGGGCCGAGTGGTGCTTCATCGCACTGCAGGGACCACCGTGTTCGTGTTTTTTGTCAGTGTAAATAAAACATTTATTCAATTTTGTAATATTTTTTCACTGCGATACTCTTGGAGGCCAGAAATCAATTGTGCTCACACGTCCCACAGGTTTGGAAAGGCTACAGCAGATAATCTTGCAACCCAGATAAAAGCTGTGCTCACACTCTGAATACTCATGATTAATCACAGGCAGTGTCCTTGGGGAGGAGGGCGGCATGAAGAAGTTTCTCAGAGGTATGAGCGTGCCACAGTGAGGTCAGCACTGCACTCACTCTCTGTGTGTATGTGTGTGAATGGAGGTGTGTGTATGTGGAGGGAGAGAGTCACCTTGACTGCGAAGCTGCATTTGCCGCTGCGGACCGCCTCCTCGTCTGTCTGCCACTGGTGCGGTCGACTCGACTCCGGCACGTAGACGTCTTTCTTCCGCCGGAAGCTCTGCCGTAGCTTATTCATTGCTGAGCTCCCTGTGAGTGGAGAGAGATACTTTATTAATCCCACCGTGGAGGCTGAGGCTGTCAGCAGCTGCTAAATAAAAAGGTGCAGCTCTGCCTGGAAAGCTGGAGGAAAACCACATACAAGTGAAATCATATTAAGTTATAACAGAAGTTTGAACACAGGGACGGTACCTGACCATTATTTGAGACCAGCTTGTATTACAGCCAGGACTATATTTCTGATTAGTCATTAGTTTAATTTGTTTTGGTTTGGTACGAGCTGTCGTTTTGGGAGTGGAGTGGATCAAAAGCAGTCCACTTGAAATGAAAAAATGTCCTTTTAGATCCCAGTGCTCGCCGTAATGTTCACTTACTTAACGATGTTACAGTTTAATGTCATTTACTTCCTTCATTCAAATAAAATCTGTCACGTAATATTCATCATCTTGCTCAAACCATTTCATACACACACATCCTGTTTTTACCGAGTTGTGCATGTTACTGAAGTTACATTCTCTCACAAATCAACACCCATGTAGCAGCACAGTGGACATTAGCACTTTATTTTTTTAACGATGCTTTTATTGTGAAACATTTGCAAGCAGTGTATGTTTCAGTGATTATGCCCTGTTTTTGGGGCTGAGCCACAGTTCATATATTAAACACCCTACAGTACGCAACATTTAGTGTCCTTACTTTTGGTTTATTCAGTAATAAAATAGTAAATAACTGAGCAAACAGTTGGTTCTCTATGATGTATGATTGTGTGACTGCTCAGGTTTATCTGCCCTGTAGTGATCTCTCAGCATCATAAGGTCTGAGCAGTTACTTTGCAGAGCACCAAGCTCGATGGAGGGACAAATAAAACTCAGATGTGCAGTTTTTCCTCTAAGATGTTTCCCTCAGTGCTGAGTCGTGGTTTTGCTTCGGCGTCGGTTCAAACAGTAAAATCGTCTGAAAATCCAAATTAATTAGGCTAACAGCGCTGCTTTAAACAGTACACGTATGTCCTCTTGGCTTTGAGAGGGGATTAGGAGGCACAAAAAAGCAGAGACCCAATTAAAAGTTGCTGATCCAAACTAGAACTGAGAGGTGCATCCATCATCCAGAGCCCGGCTCACGTCTCCCGGAGCAACTCATAACCGCGGACGCTGAAGTCACTCGGCCGTGCAACTCTGACTTTTAACACGTGAGCAGAGCATAGTCCCCGACTAACAAGTTGTACCCACTAACTTCTGAGCTGATGAGGATCTGGCGGGATTAAAAGGTCTTTAATCCAGGAGAACTCACTGTCCACACACACACACACACACACACATGAACGAGCAGCAACGTAGCAGCATGCACTCACAGTGATCACACACACACACACACACAGGACCTGAGCTGTCTGTTTGCATAATGAAACCTGTCCTGTGAGCCAGGAAAGGCTGGGAGTAGAAAGTGTGTTTGAGGTGAGGCTCTCTTATCTGTGTGTGCCAGGCTGCAGCTCTGTGGACAACACACAATGAAGCTCTCAGCCCGGACCAGGCCACCGACACGCACGTAAACACATCAAGACGTCCTACTGTCACTACAGGAGGACGAGCAGGAGGTCTCCAGTCTTCCATGCACAGTAACATATTTGTGTAGATGCCCCGAGAGCATCTACAACAGATACACAACACCTGCTGTGTCTACACTTTACAAACTGAGCACAACTTCCGACTGGCGGCGGTCGACAGGCCGAGCGCGACCGAGTCTGAAAACCATCGGACAGATTTAGATTTCGGCTGCAGATTGTGGATTTCTGTTTCCCACATGTTCTGTAATGGACACTGTTGTCCACAACAGCAGCAGCAGCAGCATGATCACAACTTATATTTTTTTATTTAAGAGACAAAAAATGTTGAATTCAAGGTTAATGCTTCTTAAATTTGATACAAGTAGATATTTTTAATTCTGGAAGTTTACAGAAAAAATGTTAAACCACTATGTATTCATTAGTTTAAAAGTTTTTCCATGTGTAATATCCTTCATTAAACATTAAAAAGCCAAAATATCTTCAGACATAAGCCTTTAAGTAGATGCACAGATTTAACATCCTTCACTCTTTGCTTCTTTTAAACTTAATTTCTTATATAATATTCTATTGTATTTCACGCTAATTTCTACTTTTCAGTCTCATTTCTTTATTTTTATTATTGTTAAGCACTTTGTCCTGCATTTTATGTATGACAGGGGTTGTATAAATAAAGGTAGTTATTATTTTTACTAAAATATATAGAAGATCTTGAAGAAACAAAAGGTACAAAGTGCATTGGGATTATGGAAAATGACTGTATTTTATCACATAACTATTTTCCATTGTTTTATGATATTTTATGGCACCTCACCTGCAGGAAAGGTTTGTATATTTTGGTTTAAACAGTGCGTTGATGACCCCGAATCACTCTACAGACAGAGACACAAATACTAAAGATCAGGTAAAACAAAAGCTCACAAAGTGTGAAGCAGGTGTTTACGAGCATGAAAGCACCTGCTTCTTAATAAGAGTCAAATACCTCTGCAGGTGTCAGGGTATTAAAACACCCTGTCCACGTCTGGTGTGTGTTTGACTGAACACACACACACACACAAGCACACGCACACAAGTTGCAGCCTGCACCACAGTGAAGTGGGAGGAGGGAGGGTGGGAATGTTGCTTCATCCCCGAGTGCCGCTCTCTGCTACCACACTGGTTTATTTAGGTCATATCATGTTTGGGCTCTCTGCAGTGCCACTGACAGGCTGCATGCTTCCAGCCTGCAGAGCGAAGAGGAGGAGGAGGAGCAGCCGGAGAACACATCCGTCTGCTCCTGGTGCGACATATTCAAACGTTTGTTTCCCGTCCACAGGAGTGCACGTCGTCACCTTGAATCCATTCGTCACATTGTCACCAGACACCAGACACCACCCGCTGCCGAGGGTTTAAACGCGTCTTTGAAAAGTGTCGGCGTCGCTCGTGTTCGTCTGACACGTCTTTAAGAAAACTTGTCAGATGGGCGGCGTGTTATAAAACAGGCTTCGCTTTTCTTAGACACAGAACAAGAATTTGAAACAGATGTGTTTTGACTGTGACTGCTACAAGTTTACCAACTTGCCAACCGCACATATTTTTGTAAATAACTCCCAGACTGAGGTTAGTTTTAGAGCAGCAGAGACAGATAATTAGCAATTAATCTGTCACATTTCAAGTAATGGATGTAGTAAGTGTACATAATGTCTGAAAACAATTCAATATGTCGGAGGAGGAAAACTAATGTCATAATCCTGAACAGTTAATTCACCAAACATGGAAAAAAAACTTCTATTCAAGAAGCTGAATCAAGCAAATGTTTAATCTCTGTGCTTCATAAGAAATTTAAAGCTGCACTAATGTTTGTATTTATGTTGTCTGCTGACAGAGAAATGTAAATATCTTCCACAGGGAGCCGACAACTCTACAGCGAGTTCACACTTAAAATGTGTGTCGTATCACAAGTGGACAGCCGAGACCCATCTGTGTTCACACCTGTGTTTAACATGTGTCACTTATGTTCAGATGTTGCTATGACAACGTCAGGCCCAGCCCAGTTACCATGTGACTCGCCAAAATCTCATTGGTCGAGATACTCTGCTTTTCTTTTATTTTTTCCAACGATCGATTGATTTGTTGATGAGTGGCTGTGATTTTAGTCGACTACTATTTCATTGGTTGTTTCCAGCTCTAGTAAAAGGAGAATGTCTGTTAGACCAATCAGAAACACTAATACAAATGGTATTAATGTGGTATGATCAGGTGCACACCACACTGACCAAAATGCTGCTTTTTTCCTCCACGTCTCCCCCGCTTCATCTAAATAAAACCATGTTGCACTGATTTTGCTGAAAGTGTAAAAATCCACCTGTTTGTGAACACAGTCACCTTAACAACTGAAATGGGAGGATGTCTGAGGGCTGTCACTTTCTATTACATCCAGAGAGCAATCACCACTGAAGCTGAGTGGACAAAGCAAGCCAGAGACACCCAGCACCTAGTCCATGAGCACTCATGAAGACCTGGCTGAACCAAATGCTCACCTGTGTCAACAACTGAGAGGACATGATGATAGCTGGACACAGGGAAGGAGAACTTTCTGTGACAGTACAACAGTAGAAATCTGAAGAGTACTTCATCAACTTTCTCCTACTTCACCAAACCACCAACTACATGGAGGAGGGACTATCTTCTGTTGTGGAAACACCACAGAGGTGAGTCAAGTGGAGCTGGTCCCATGTTGTGGAAAAGCGCCATATGTTGTTTACAACTTCCTCTACTTTGACGTTGGAAAAACTTCGCAGAGCCCAAGGTGACACCTACAAATATATTTTGTCCAATGGCTCTTGAGCTGCTGAGGAAAGTCTGTAGTTGACGGTAGATCCTGAGATAAGGGAGCTCCGGACCCAAAGCTAAGTGCCGATAAAAAGGTTTAGGTTGAGGCTTTTTGAAGTTATTCAAGGTATAAGCAGAGATAAAGGGATATTAGCCTTGAAAACCACTTAGTTTTTCTGTCTCTCAGGCAAGTGTTTGCCTATTAGCGCCCTGTAGTTTTTGCCTCATCTCCCAGCACCTTACTAAACTCACCTTCTAAATCACTTAACACTCGCTGCCAGCTTTCAACCCACACACATTCTCTCCTGCAAACGGCAGCGTCTTAGACAAAAAAAGGCGAGAGCGAGCGGGAAGGTTAGTGAAAGCGCATATATTCGTGTGCGTGGGAATGAAAGCATACGCTCACTGTGTTTGTGTATATGATGAAGTCTGGTGCTCAGCCAAGCATATGCACCTACGGAGTGACTGTACAACGTGTCGAACCATTTGCAGCAATGTGATACGAGGAGTCTTGCCAAAATGTAGCATGTTTAGAATGAGCAGCACTAAAACATTAACAACACTCCATCAAGATGTTGCTGCACGCTGCTGTTCAGAGCCCACACCTGACTTAGGTTCTTGGCTTTTACCTTTTATCTCCAAAGTGAGCCAATAATCCAGGATGGATCCACATTTGAACCAGTAATTTGTAACACACAGCAAGATACAAATGTGAGCTTCAATACAGGTCAATGAAGGATAAATCACATCATAACTCAATAACCTACATAACTGTTCAGCCTGCTTCATCAGGGGACTGATCTGAACCAGCACAGATCATCTGCCTCAGTCCCAGACTCACGCTTTAGATCTGGGATTAGCCCTGGTCCGTCTTGTAGTGTAAACGATCCTGATGTGTCCCCCAACAAGGACGTAACAGAAATACATCATCTGTACAGGACAGTTTAGTCTCCTTTGTCTCGCGTTGTACTTATTCTCAACTCAGTTTGCCTTCTCAGCTGTCCACATGAGATCTGATCACTTAAAACCAAGTATGAACAGGGCCTGATACAAGACCTTCAATAATTGTAGAAAAAGAACAATATAAAATTCGACCTCCGTGTCATTGCTCTCGAACATTTTGCCAAACCCTGATGATAACTGCAAAACTTTTTAAATAAATGATGAAGTCAAATGTTGTCTTCAGTAAATTCAAACACTTCCATAACAGTAATGGAGGTGTTACAGTCACGTGCACTGAACTAAAGTTGTGGAGGGAGGTGTGTGTCAGCTGAACAACCAGGGATTAACCTGTAAACACAGCCTTGTAGGTCAAGAGGGTAGACCACGAGATTGTGTATGAAATCTGCCTTACCTCCGACATTGGGTAACTGTATTGTGGAGGTGTGTGTGTGCAGTAACAAGGGTGAAGACAGGCAGTGTGGACCAGAGGGAGTGGAGCTGAGACTGAGCGGCGAGGAGGAGACAGTCTGGCTGCCTGCTGCAGAGAGCTGTGGTAGGTGGGGAGGTGTGGGTCAATGCGAGGCAGGTTTAGACCCTCGTTTGGCCACGAGCCAGAGGGAGGAAGGAGCTGAGCGAGGCAAGGTCGGAGACGGAGATGGAGCGGCAGATCCAGACGGCGATGATGGAGGGAGAAAGTAAAATAATTGGGAGGGGAATGAGTAAGAGGTACAGACAGAAGCTGAGGGGTAGGGTGAAAAAAAGCAGCGGTAAAAAATAAATTAGCACAGCTTCCCTCAGGTTTGAATTCATTTCAGGTGCATTAAAAATAAAGAAGATTTTCCACAGTGCAACAGTGCGTCTTCACGGCCTGTGTCTGGGTATCAAGCTAAATTTAAAAGCATCAAATCAATGTATGACCTTAAGGAAGAAAACCAAACCTGCAGCAGAACAAACAATAACAGCTTCTGACTCAGCCTCTGAAGTTTATGCTCGTCGTAGGCATTAATGGCAACAGTACAACAAAGAGCACTACTGTGATCTTTTCCAGTGAAGCAGACAAATACAGCTAAATATAAATGGAGCGGCTTCTAAATGTTTTTTTGTTGTTTCCACTACAACAGAGTAACAGCAAAGGTCAAAGACGTCTGTTTCCACATTGGGAGAAATGAGTCGCACTTGAATTGAAGTTTATTTTCATTCTGAGAGACCAACACTTAGATCAGGGGTGTCAAACATACGACCCGTGGGACAAACTCAGCCCGCCAGAGGGTCTCATCTGGTCAGTGGGATGAGTTTGAAAATAACTGAAATGTAATTTGCTACAACTTTAGGTATTTGTATGCATACATTTAAGTCGGGAGGATATAACTCCCAGTTTGGTTTGTGTGGTGTGGTGTCAGACTACTACACACATGTGGAAATGCATGAAAATTTATAATAACTTTTTCAAACCTTGACAAGTTGCTTCCATCATAAAGTGAAATACCGTATTTTCCGGACTATAAGCCGCTACTTTTTTCCGACGCTTTGAACTTAAACACCGGTGTTTCTCATGTATCGACGGCACGAAGCTCGTTAGCTTTTTACAAGCTAGCAAGCTCCGTGCTGCCGATACATTTAGCCTCGTCACATCAGACCCGGTCAGAGTGGACCTCATGAAACTGTTCGGATAAACTCAATAGCGGCTTATAGACAGGTGCGCTGAATAGTCTGGAAAATATGGTACTATATTTTCCAGGTCCAGATACCTGTGATACCTAAATGTTTTGTGTCTTTGTAGATCCACTGGGATCTGTACGCTGTAATGCACATGTGAAAATGATAAACTGAAGTATGATATTGCTGAAATAACACTTAAACATTTCTAGTTCATACAATGTTTCGTAAAAGGATAGTTCATGAAATGTGGATATTTTCATGATGTAGTTGTTCTTCTCTGCACTAAAACAAAGGGAAACATTTGTAATTGTTGTTATTTATAGGTTATTATGTTATTTCACCCACTTGAGATCAGACTGTGGCCACTGAATTTCAAAGAGTTTGACACCCCTGACTGAGATTAACCACATCTGACAGTAGCTGTGATTGCAGCTGCACGACTACATTACATTTAGGGTAAGAGCTGCACGACAGGTGTAATCATCAAAGATTAAAACCAGAATCCTGCTTCGTCACTAAAAGATGCTTTAATGCAACATTTTTAGAAACCTATGCTTCTGCAAAAAGAACAAAGGGAGCTAATGGAGGATAAAGAGGGGAAAAAAAAAAAGTTTGCAGAGGGAGGTGAAGGCTTTGGTGGAGCTGAGCCCTGCTGGAGCTGTCAGAGCTCCTGTAGTCTGGTGCCGTGAGGATCTCTGGCTGTTCTCCTGGCTGCACTAATGAGGACAATTACACAAGGACCGTTTATACTGTGTGTGTTCATATACACAGAAGCAGTGAATGACAAAAAAGACTCTCACATGCAACATCGTCAACACGCTCACTGGACAATTACGGATATAGGGAGACAAACAGTAAACAATGGGATGTAAAGAGGATGGACGCACAAAGAGACAAACAAAAATAGAAAGGAGGAAGAGGAGTTTTCCTTCAGTCAGCTCAGTGCTGCTGCTGCTGCTGCTGAGAG